>JAHZNC010001231.1:0-22335 GCA_027744095.1 Zhuqinia jingwanae
GTATCACGTGGTCATGGCACATTTTCCCCATCTCCAACAACAGCTGCTAAAGTTGCAGATGAAGATGGAGAGCGGTCACAAAGCTCCGATATTCCTGGAAGGCGAAGGCGCCAAAGAAAAGATTCGGCGTCGACTTCAGAGCAAAGCTCGTGCTATGGCTGTGATGCGGAGATCCTACAAATGTACTGTGTGTACCAAGAGCTTCATGTCTTCAACGCTGCTAAGAAGACACCAGTCCGCAGAAAAACATGGACATTCGACGGGATCTCATTGTCCCAATTGCCATATCCAGTTGCCAAGTATAAGCCGGCATTTGACCAAGCATCTCAAGTACAGTTGTCCAAAAAGAGAAAAAGCTTCCAGACCCATAGAAGAGCCGAACAAAGAACATACTTGTCTGCTCGATTTATTTGGAAACAAGAGTAAAGTGGGTGGAGTTTCTTCGTACCACTGCAGCTACTGTCCCAAGAGGGGCATCAAGCAACTATGTTCATTGAACTTGCATGTGATATTTCAGCACCCTGAGAAGCTGCTGCTCTACCGCAAACCACCTGAGATGAAGGAGGAGCTGTGGAGGGAGTGTACTGTGCATGTCCTTGATGAGCTGGCCCACTCAGTGCCGGTAGGAATGAGCGCAGACAACAAGCCATACTTCACATGCACAGTCTGCTCAGAAACAAGGACCGCGCGGAAAACACTTAAACTCCATCTCCGGATGTGTTTGGGTCCAAGATGGAGGAGCTCAAGAAGGGAACATCTGTAGCGGAACTTTTGGAAAAGATGAAAATTGTAAGGAAACGACGAGTGGCAACCCGGATTCGGACATCATATAAAGAGACCCTAACGACAGGGAGGGCACGTCTGTTGCGGAGGAGCCCAGTGCCAGTAGTGAGCAGTTGTCACTGAATACACTGGTCGCAAGTGGCAAGCGGATGGTAGGAGGCAAGAATCTTTGGTGTTGTCCCTTTTGCCAGAAAGGGGTTGGCACACCAACAGACTTAAAAAGGCACATGGCTTTTCTCCATGCGGAGCGATTTCTTGCCAGAGCCAAGCCAGGTTACCCAGTTACTAGGAGGAACTATGGGGGAAAGCAACGTGAAAAGATTGGAGGGTAATGTGGAGGATGAGAATAGGACAGGTTGGGCAACTCGATCGAGTTCACACCACCACGGGCGAATGCTTCAGGGCAAGTTTTAAGCAACGTGAAAAGATTGGAGGGTAATGTGGAGGATGAGAATAGGACAGGTTGGGCAACTCGATCGAGTTCACACCACCACGGGCGTATGCTTCAGGTTAGCATGTTTTGCTAACATGCATGCACAAGTTTTGAAGCTGGAACAAGGCCAGGAGGAATACGAAGAAATGATCGAGGAGGAGTGGTTGCTGAAGGGAAAGGAAATATTTCAAGATGGCGGAGGAGGCTGTATGAGGGGGGGCGATCCTCACGGAGGAATGAGGAATGTGATGCCGCATTAATGCTGAATTAAATAAGTTAGAACATATTCGACAGCCACCACTTTTTTAATGATAATGTAATTCAAGTGAAACTTATATTTTGAGCAGACAATAAATATCCAACTAATTCCCAGTGAATGTCGGAGTAGTTCTTTTGGACCGTGTGGTGCTGCATCAACCGATAACTCCTCCTACAACAAAAGTAACTACAGCTAAACCGACAGTAACAACAAATGATCCCACAGGACCTACCGGAACCCCCACAGGGCCTACCGGGAACCCCACAGGACCTACCGGAAACCCCACAGGACCTACTGGAGACCCCACAAGACCTACCGGGTCTACTACACCTGACGGAGGTCAGACAACACCAGATTCTGGAGCAGAAAGCGCTAAACTTCAATGGCCTCTCATTGCACTTTTCCTGGTCATCACTGGCATTTTCCCAATAACCAAATAAGTGTTATAAATTTCCCCTCCAAATGCAGATGAATAAACGTAAATGAAATTGCTATTTAAAAATTGACAACATTTTGTCTTTTGAATAATAAATAAATTTGTTACTACAAGTTTATTATCAGTACTTCCCCAAGTCAAAAAAGTAAGCGTCTCATTATATACCTATTTTACACTACTCGGTTGTTACTTTTTGATCGTACACTGTCTATTGACGCCGTTTTCGTTAAACTTTTCACCTGTCTTCCACTTTTCCCATTGGAATTTCCATTTGCTGCTATATCTGTTTTTTCTATTGACTCTCTCTCAACTGATTTCATCCGTTGACCCAACTGCATTTCTGATGAAGATCCTCGCTTTAATTGTGATAGTATAGCTAGTTTTTGTTGTGGTGGTGGGGAACTTGAAACCAATGCTGATCCACGCCTTTGCAGGTATTTTGCTACACTGGGTTCTGCTATGACAGATTGCTAAAATGGGAAAATATAAACAGCCCTGTTGTGAACTTTCTAAAGAGAAATAATGCTAATAATTTTTATTGTACCTCACGACAAGCCACATCATGAGCATGAGCCTTCAACATTGTCGTAAAATTTTTCCGGGAGTACAACGGATTCTGTTGTCTCCAAAACCGTTCCCGACTCTCGAGATAATTCAACGCTTCACATGCCTCGTCACGCAACCCTTTCGCCAATCCCTGTTGATTTATCACCTCTTTGCACGCAAGCAAATTCAAAACATAAAAAAAACAAGTCCGTAAAGCCGTAAAGTTCCTCTTCTTGTCAGCTCATTCGCATAATACTTACCTGGCCTATTTACAAACTTTTTCAGGTACGATTTATCCAAATACAATTGGCCCATCAGCTCCCTCGTGATCAACTTGGATTTCACTTTGGTATCCTGCGGTGATGAGATGACAAAGTCCTCTTTGTACTTGACAATATTTTTCAACACTTGATTATCATCCTTATTTTTCCGTTCCTCTGGAGGCATTCTGGCTTTCACCTCATCAAATTCCTGGATTAGAGGTAGAACTATCTCCAACTGGGGAATGTTGGTGGCGCCCTTATCCCCAATGGCTCTTTTAATGGCTTCCTGGCATTTTTGAATTCCAATACGAAAACCATCTTGATCTTTCCTTATTCGGTTACCCCGGTGAAATGCAATGAGTGCCTTTTCAAATTCGCCAAGTTGGTAGAGGGCCTCTGCGTATTGATACAAGCCTTGGATATAGCGGTCATTTTGATTATTTGAGTCCCAGGTGAGTTCTGCGTCCTTTAAGGCGGATTCCGCGTCACCGAGTTTGAGGTAACATTGGCTTCGGGCTACCAGGGCACCTTTGTGATTGGGTTGGATTTCTAAAGCCTACATTGTAGACAAGACAAAGAAAATAAAGTAATAAAGGAAATGATGTTAATTAGCAAAAAAAAGTTTCATATGTCGAACAAAAAACTAGTTTTGTGAGAAAATATATTTTCAAGTTTCCTTTAGTTGCGTGCAGATAATTTTTATGCGAAAAAATAACGAACAAATAACGGAATATAAGGCTCAAACAATGTCATTGCTGAAAAAGGGGCCGTTCATGAATGATGTACACTGGATGGTTAGTCCAATGAAAAAACCTTGTTCAAAGTGTGCAAAGCTGCTTCGGGCTGTTTCTTTGCCCGCATTTGATATGTCGCCTCCCCCACCAATGCTCCAATCACATAATCCTCCCCACTCAAAAAACTAATGGACAACCTCATCTTCCGATCCCTTTTCTTTTTCGCTTTCAAACTCTGTTTAATATCCTTTGACCCGAGAGTCACCGCTGCAGCTCTGTCCTTATCTGTGAAAACTTCTTCGGGTTTTCTTCTTTTGAATTTTGCCTTTTTCCCGAATTTTCTTCCTGATGTTGGGGCAGATCCTCCAGACTCTTGGGCTGCTTTCTTTTTTTCTTCAATAGCATCCTGAGATGCCAGACTCATTTTTCGGATTTCTTGTAGAATGTCTGTGGGTACACGGGAGGAGGGGCGACGGATTGCAGAGCCGCTTCTTGAACGATTTGCAGCGGATGAGGCATCTAAAACCATCACAAAATATTCTTAATGAATTTATTTATCCTTTTCCAAAAATCAAAAGAAATTAAATAATTTTGTTAATTACCTTTCGCACTTTCAGTTCGTTTCGCTTTTTCTGATGAGGAAGGTTGAGCAATTTGCTCTGCTGTTGCTGCTGCTTGTTCCATGCTCATTTGCTCGCCAAACCCCACTTTCTTGGCTGATCTCACCCTTTCACTGCCACTTGGAAACTGAGAGCCTCTTGATAATTGGTCGCTACCAATAAAGCTACTCAAGAGTGAAGGAAGCAACGGTGGAAGTACAAGTTGTTCCTCCTTCTTGTGTTCTTGCTCTTCTGTTTGATTTTGTGGTTTTGGTTTGCCTTGTTGACTTGCTATTGATGAGCCTGACGTCCTTAGCTGGTTTTGTTGTCGTAATAAGGAAAGCCCACCACCTCCTTCACGAATGCTACCACTTTGTAGACTTTCCTTTTTATCGTGTCGTGCACTACCACCATCGCCAGCCCCTCCACTACTCCAACAAAGTGTGGATGATGTAGGCGTAACTCCTCCAATCTCAATGGTGTTATTCCCATAATGATTGTGGGGTGATGATGATGATAGTAGTGGTGGAATAGGTGATGATGATGATGATGATGAAAATTGGGCTCTACCAGCCAGGCTACTATTGTAATGTTGGCCATGACTCGTCGTCGTCGACGGCACCACCACCACTGTTACGGAAGGTATAGGAACTCCTAATGAGTTATTATTTGTTTGAGGTGCTAACATTGTTCTTTTTATTAGCCCAGCTTCCTTATTCTCTTTTTTGGTTTTTGTACCCAAAAGTGACGCTAAAATTGGGGAAGGAGGTGGGGGTGTGAGTGAATTTCCTGGTTTCAAATGAATGTCTGTCCCTATACCAAGCCAGTCCATTTCTACATCTTCCTCGTCCTCATCATCGTTTCCAATATCCTTCCAAAGACTTAAATCTAGCTTGCCCTTGAGACAGATTTTGGTAGAACTTTCTTCCGGCTCAGATGCTGGTCCTCTTACTCCCCTTGCTGCAGTTGTATGGAGAGAGCCACCGGTCGAGACTGAAGCAAGAATGGCACTTGCGATTTCAGAAAATGTTAGTGTACCCATCTTGATTTCTTTTATTTATGTATTTTACAGAATTCCTCTTATAAATTCATTAATCTGTCCTGGTGCAATGAAAATGAGCAATATTGCAGTTGCCACTGTTACTGGGAAAAATTTCATAATGCACAAAACTCATAATGTTTACAAATGTTTTTTAATGTTTTTTTATGATCATGAATATTATGTATCGTATGCTTAAATTACATTCACATATGTCATGATGTCATCATTTCACCTGCTGACAACTGGCATAATAACCAAATGTTGTGACATTCTGTGAGAATCTAACCGCCTGTCAAACAAAACTTTGAGATAACAAAAAGAAAGAAAAATGAAAACGATAAAAAAGCAGGAAAAAGTTTATCAGGATTTTGTTTTATTTGTTTGTTTGCACACAACCACTATTACCACCACTACACACCAAGAAACCACTATAATATAACAACCACCTGCCAAGCTAATGGATATAGGAAGAGAAAAATAATAATAAAAGAGCTACTCAATAATTCAGTTTGTTTGCACAGTTGCACTTTCACAAAAAAAAAATATATATCTTGTGTAGTAGACAAAGACATTAATCTCTCAGTTGGATGAAATTGTAATGGGAAAATGTGTGACCTTATTCACTTTATATATTATGTAGCCTTGTATTTCCTCACGACAAACGTAATGACTAATGCAATTTGGAAAGGATATACGTTTTCAGGTAAATATCACAAAAAAACTGTATTTTTTTAAATGTCCATTTAACAAAATTATACATCTTTTTTATCACAGCTTTTCTTACAAAAAAAACTAAACACAATCCTATATGATGAGTGTGAGTGTATGGTATTATTATACGTTAGCAGTATATTTATTCGACTATCATGTTGTCTCCTACTCTTTCAGCAAATAAATAAAAACTGATTGCTGATTTACTATGAAATATATTTTTGCGTTGTTAGGAGCAGTCATGTATAGCACCTATTCTAATTAAATGATATAGCAAAAAATATATATTATTACAGTATTTGAAGAGAAGAGGAATTATAAACCGCAATCATATAATTATTATGACGATATACGTTTGTCAATAAAAAGGAGGGCTTCTTCTGAGATTTTATTTTCTACTGAAGAATGAAACTACGCCCAGTTATCATGTTAAAATGTATACATATATAGTTTTACATGGATTTTTTCTCTCGGTTTATTACATTGCATGTATGTATTTAATGAACATTACATAGATATTCCGTATGTGTAGCATCTTTATTTTTCTGGTAACACAACAACAAAGTATAAATCATAATGACACAGCATGCAAGCTCTCTAGGAAAATTAGTGTATACTACTAGCAGACATGTCTGCAAAAAAAATTCATGACTTTGAGCATTGCATTGGTTAATGCCACATGAACAGCTTGAGAGAGAGAGAGAGAGAGGAAAAAAAGTAGTGAAAGTGAAAGCACTATGGACTCTTATGAAAATGACAGCAAACTTGTAAAAAAATGACTGGCAACTGGCAGTGATTTTTCTTCTTTGTATGTTGTAGATGGGTAATAGAGGAAGAAAGAAAAGCGGTCTATTTATATGTAGCAAGCAATTTTACACAAGGAAAATGTTTCAAAAATAAGAAGTATAGATGTAAGCAAACAATACAGCATGCCCAGTGTGTGGCTGGACATTGTTGCTGGGAAACTGGAAAAAAGGTAAACAGAGCGTGCCAGGTTGTTCCAGTTCCAGCAATGTCCGAGTGAACTACTGATACTTGGAACTATATCTAGCTTCCTTTGTACAATAGGTTGTCATAAAGGGAAAGTAAATAATTATTTTTGGAGAGAACAATGCAAACCCAGTGCAGAAGCAGCAGAGCACAATTTAATTTTGGACTTGGTTGTGCAACGTACACGGTGGTGGAGTGGTTTATTTTCCGGGAAATGACAAAGGAAGGGAAAGTGATTTTTCATATTATTATTTCGACTGAAATTTTGAAATGTAGTGATGACCATGGGTTAGGTGAGGATGAGACAAATTAAAATAATATATACACAGAATAAAGATGATTTGTTTTATTTTCGTTGAAATTTTTTTACCCATGTCTTGAGCTGGTCATAGGATAAATATAAAACATCGCGTAGGGGGTTACTCATACTCATTGTAATGGCGTAAGATTGCCATATTAAAATCAAGAGGTTAATTAATTAATATCATTGACTGCCAATATTACTTACTATTACAACTACATTTCATATGGGTAATTACTAATTGTATCTTCCAAAGTTTATGAAAGCAAAGTAATACTAGAAGAGTAATACTACGTGTTTTTGTCAATTTTAATCAACTATAAAGCAATTCAATACAAAATACATTTTTTCGCACGCGCACAATATAACGCAAAGGTGCCAAAGATTCGTGGAGGAGGATACTAGAAAATAACACAAGTTTCCTAGAACTATGTCGAGCACATTCAATAGTCATGCACTAGAAATCCCTTTGAAATCACCACCAGCAGCCATGATGAATATGATCGTTGACATGGAGCAGAAAATTAAGAAATGACAAAGTTGTGGTTACACCATGGTACATGCTAACATTATGTAGCCATACAAAAGTGATATAAAGCTTCCATTTCTGTGAAAAATTTCTCACATCAAGAAGGTGAGAAGCAAAAACCGTTGGAACGATGTTTTTCTTAAATTAATGTATTTTTTCATGGTATATGGTAAACTGTCAGCCCAACGAAAATTGTATTAAAACTATAATGCACAACAAAAATAGGCATAAACCGAAGCAAACAAAAAACAACGCAATACATTCAACCAGTTAACAAACCTTATTAAAGCAATCCAAGGCCTTTCCCATGTCCCCAACGAGGTAAAACTTGGATCCCTCGGTAAAGCACGAAGAAAAATCTCGTGGAGCCACCGGACAACCTTTTCTCCTATGCTTTCTTTTCTGCTGATTTGAACTGCGGCGTGATTTTGTATTATCAGCGCCTTTAGAGCCATCACGAACTTGATTCATTATGAATCTTTAACAAATTGATGATGTAATCAAACTTCTAGCAACACTTTTCTTTCTATTCTAGCAAACGTTTAAAAAAGGAATTGTCTCTCTATCCTTTTTTAACATTCACACTTTCACACCAGTAGAAAAACTTTCAAATTTTTTTTTACACCAGTCTCCTGCATCGAAAAGAAGAATTCCCGGACGACCTCTCGGCACTCCGAAAAGATAAAAAATGAAAAGATGAACCTGAGGTCCGTGTTGTATTTATATATGGATTAGGGATGTCAAATGGACACCTGACATGACACATCTGTACACGTTATTATTGTTATTACTTTTTACGATATTCTTGGCATATTATCATCTTCATCAACAACAACAGAAATAGGAGCATGCAATATTAATATACATAGGTAGGTGCACCATAGCTATTAGCATAACAAATTTTCATATACATATAACATAAGCGTTTCTACAGTGCATATATCCATTTCACCTTTGCCAAAATGATATGTGGATGATGATGGGTTTAAAAAATGAATATCATTTAATTTAGCACGCCAAGGCTGAAAGCTTTTTTTTTGTCGGCTCTGTTCTTTCCTTAGAACAATTTTCATGAGTTTTCTTAAACTATGTGTACTATCGCCATCACTGAGCAAACATACCCAAAATCGGTAGTCTAATTTTTTTTAAGGATTGGATTCATTCATTGTTAAATGGACACCTAATTCTAGGGTTGCGTGCGAACAAGTCAGGAAAAGTCAGAGGAGCGGGGAAGGGTGATACCATGCGAGAAAAATAGCAATATTAATAAAACATGTGTACATACACTAGTCCATAAGGATATGGAAAGCAAAGAGAAAGGTTGCTTGTCAATAATATGCCGGATTTATAGATAAAAAAAAGTCTCCGTGTTGCCATCATCAGTCATAAAAAAACTGAGATGATGGAAACATGGAACCCAGTACGGAAGGGTGAGTAAAATAAAATGTAAAGAAAATTGACGGTGAGTTTGGAAATGTAAATATTATTTCGTATGGCCATATTCTCATTAAAGGTGTGCAGCAGTGTACAATATATTATTATGTATATAGTTTATCATATCCACACCACGACACACTTATGTAGGTTCCCTATATAATAATAAACTCAATGCACCCATAAAAATATTATAAACTTGGTTGTATGTATATGATGATGATTATGATAATAACCCTTTCCGAATCAAAAAATTGTTAAAGTTGTATTTTTCGTATTATGCTTTTACCGTTGAAGTAATCTAAACTCAATTTCGTTGGGGTTCACTAAATCCTCTTTAATGATGACTTTGTTGAAATGTAACTTTTCACTTTTTATTATTGATGATTATACTGGAAGGTAGGAGGAGGAGAAAGAGAAATTTGGATATTTGGAAACATGCCGAGGCAGTTTTCTTTTCCTGACTGTTTGGAATGTAATACATGCATGCTGAAGCAGGTAATAATCATATCGTAAAAGATAATGTGAATTGTTTCGTTTTCTTTCCCTTTATTCAAGTCATCATGAATCAGAAAATCATGGTAAACGGATATGATTGCGTGCATTGTGTGTATCCAACCCTACCTATTGTAGTATCTCAGAAGGGGAGTGCAATGACGACAAATAGTAAAAGTAATTTTCTCTCTAGATGTTATCAAATGAATCATGGATACTATCAACTATATAGATACTTTTTAGATACTTCAATCATTCATATATGTAAATTGGGTAAAAGTCTATGATAAAACAGCAACTAAATTAATATTTTATGCGTCTACACTGTATACCATTGGCCGTGTTTGTATTTTTTTTTGTGAAAAATTACAAACACAAAGGAGAAAAAAAATGTTATGATTAATCTCACCTCTGCATTATTATTATACAATAATACAAATACCGACATTAATTCATACGCTTCTCAAAACTCCATGAACGTGTTAAATTTGGTCATCAGGAATCATGACTCTGATGCCAAACCATATATTGCATTTCTTTGGTAAGTGAAGATATCAGATATCCATCTTGGAAACAAAGTAGTATTGTATGCGTATAGTGTATACTCTTTATTCATGCAATACTTACATATACGGCAAGTAATGTGTTTGCTTGTTTGTACAACAGCAAAACGACCGGACCGGTTATCCTACACACACACGTCCCAAGTCCCAACCCAACACACATCTGTCTTAATCTTTTTCACACTGCACTAGCAAGAATTCATCTGTTTTGTTTCAAATGTTTTTCATGTGACAACTAAATGATTTGTTTGTACTTTTAACCTTTCTTCAAAAATTTGCACAAACATAGTATTGTCATTGATTTTTAATTATAAACTATTTATAGTAGAAGGGGCAGTGAAATTAATAGTGGGGGGGAACAAATATCCTGCATGGTGTCGTTTACCTGGAGTTATAACAGTTGCATTTTCGTACTTTTACCCGTGACACTGTCAATTGTTGTTGTAATCATGAGCACCTCATCGGAAGATAATTCCCCAAGTGCGGCTGGTGCCAATACAAAGGACAGCAATGAGAACTCAAAACCAGGATTAATCGTCTTTGATTTGGGTGAGTTGGTTTTAGCTTTTGCAAATGGTGCGAGTGGTAAAGTGTCAGCTTGGACCTTTAATGTTGCAACAATTGGATTTTATTTTAATTATGGAAATTTAATTATGTACTCATACTTTGAATTCCGTTTAAATTACGAGTTTAAATGTAGTAGTATACTGTGTTTTAGGTCAAAAGTGGTGGATAGTCGAGGAAAGACAATTAATTATTTTCCAGAGGTTCCTCAGGTTCTGGAACACATCCAGTCGCTAGGAATCCCAATGGCAATTGCCTCCAGAACAAGTGAAATTGATGGTGCCAATCAACTTGTACGTCTTTTTGGTTGGAGCAAATATTTTCAGTACAAAGAGATCTATCCTGGGTGCAAGGTTAATCATTTCAGCAAGTAAGTTTTGCTTAATAAAATGTTAGCAGATTAGTTTTCTGTGTAAACTCTAGTTTGAAGCCACAAAAATTATAATTTAACTCATAATTTAAGGTTTAAGAAAGCCACTGGTCTACCATACACATCAATGATGTTTTTTGATGATGAAGAGCGAAACATTCGTGACCTGACAAAGGAGGGAGCTCACTGTGTTTTTGTCAAGAAAGGAGTGACCATGAAGCTCCTCAAGGATTCTCTCCAGGATTTTGCAAATAAATCAAAATCACAGAAAGGATTTACAGATTATTTTAAGTCTTAAAAATTAAAGATACTAGCTACTAATACTAATACTAATTGATAATATTAAAAATGTTCAAACAAATTGCAATTGATAATTAGGAAGTAAGAAACCCATGAGTTTGTATTTTAAAGTATTTTTTCTAAATTTGCAAAATTATTCTGGAATAGAGTTGATTTAATTGATTATAAATATGTCGGGTATATTGTAACATGGCAGTATTGTAATGTAATAATTTTGATGTGATAATATGATCTATGTCTGTGAATAACATGATACCTGAAATGTCGAAATAATTTTACCTCGTATAAAAAATAATTTTTAACTGCAGCATCAGCATACAGGCACAGTTACCAAACCACAAATAGAAACCAAAGTTTATTGAGAGTATTTCATGTATAAAGTTTAGTTCCAAAGTGGAACTTCCAATACAATCTCTTGTGTTTGTGATGAAAGTTGTTTAGTTTCATTAAACGAACATGCGTAGTTAAATAATATCACTATTAAGCATATTTCATCAATGCACCAATGAATGATTATTCATACCACGGCAAAAAAAAAAAACCCTTAATTTGATTTTAATTTAAACTGATCGGTCAGCCTAATTTGCTTTGGGGCGCCCGTTCACAAGTCTACAGACTCTAATCATTGCATTAGAGGAAAGTGAGAAATCTGACAACTAAACAAGGACACAGGTTAATCCACGTTTTTATGGACCAGACATAAAAATAAATGTTTAGAATATATTTAAAACAGTCAGCTATCTATGATAAAATATAACTACTTGTATGAGTGCCAGAAATATTAATTTAGCATAATTGTGGTAATGGAAAGAGATGCCATCAATAAATTAATGTTGCAAATAAATTAAGTACAAAAAAAGTAATTCATTAAGATACGTATTAAATGACGATTAAATATTGCATACATTTTTTCATTTCATTTATATTAAAATCAGGTATTTGCTTCACCAAAATAAATTTTTCTAGAAACTCTCTAAAACTTAAAATTTCATAATCACAGTCACAAACTGATGCTTCTGGATGCACAATGAATTCTTAGAGGTAGGAAAGACCGTGCTATGAGAAAATGTATGGGACATGCACATGCTTTAATTGTAACCATATCAGGTGAAAAGTTTTAATGGATATGTTTTTTTTTCATAAATGTATTATGCATACAATTATTATTACCTTAAAATTATCAATTTTAATTTTAAGTGGAGGAACCGCTTAGAATTCACATAAAAGTTTGGCAGTTTCGAAAAACCATGGAATTTTCTGAGTTTATATAAAAATACGTAATCCCATGGCAGCAGAATCAAGGAGGCCGGGAGACTGTTCTAACTAATTCTTTGCATAATTAGCTTAATTATAATGGTTAAATTGTAATAATTTAAAACTCTTAGAGATTCCATTGATTTAGAAATCATGAGAAAAATGTTCAAGGTTCTAAATATTGTACATTTTAAACTTTAGCGATTAAGTTTTTTCAAGGTTATTTTTATGACATTCAATTGAACTAATTAGAAAAATGTTAAAAATAACAAAAATGCTACTGCATATCTGTCAGATAATGACAAAATAGTATACAAAACCTCAAATGTTCAACTTTGATTAAAATTTTACCAACAAATTATTACTTTTTATACATTTATTATTCATTGTTGAAAGTGTTTTTTATATTTCGTGTGACGTAATTAGATTTAGAAGTAATGCACCACATTTTATTGAACGAAATATTTTTCGAATTTGAAATTGAAAATGTGATTGCACAACAATAATAGAAAACACTGAAGGGTGATATTTACGCCACAAAATAATTTACTAAAATATATAAGGTTCTCATATTAATCCGATGTGTACTTACTGATAATAGTGGGATAGATAAAAAAGTGAAATATTTAAGTTTAGAGAATTTTTATTTTAGAAACTTTTAAAATGGCTGAAGGAGGACATTCGTACAACAATAATGGTAACAGTTCCTGCCCCAATAATTTGTCAGAACAGGATACAGTTCCATCTACAGTACCAGAAGATGGCCCGGCTGGAGCAGTTCTCCAAGATATCGTTGACGAAGTTGTTTCCCAATTCGCTGACCAACAAATCTCAGTTTCAAACAATAATAACAACATTAGCAACAACGGTTTGGATAACAGTAGTGTTGAGGATATCATCAAGTTTATGCTGAATGGGAGTGAAAATTCATTGCCTCCCGTGGAGGATGTTGAAAATGTTGTGAGTATTCACCTTGATGTAGGTAACTAATATAATATCATCGAATTACATGTCTCATTTTGGTTTACAACTATTATGGTTTACGGTCATAATGACCGTATTAATAAATGAGTTTGCAAAAACAGGACTTTGGAAACTACTTGCCACCAGCAGATGCCCCCTCTGTCAAGGATTCTGGCTCTGGGAACTCAACTCACAGTTTATTTGATGAAAGTGAAAATTCTTGTTATTATTATGAAGATGGGACTTTTGACGGCGCCGCTAGTGTAGGAACAAGTAGTGGTGGTGGTGGTGTACCGGAAGACGCCACACACGCACTCACAATGATGCAGATACTTGTAGACGAGAACAAGTATCTTCGGCAAGTGATAGGAAAGTTGCAGCGTGTCACGGCGCTGGTCATGTCAAAGTATCGGAACAGTATGACCTTCATGTTAAATGAGTTGGATGTTTACAAGAATGATTATCTGGAGATGGTGAAGAGGGTAAAGGAGCAAGGACAGGTTTATAATTTTATGTAATTTACAATTTTAACAATTAGGGTATTGCTGAATTATTGAGTAATTACATTTTCATCTTTCAGAACTACGATTCCAAAAATAATGCTCTCGAATTGAACGCAATAATTGCGGAAATGAAGCAAGCCATGTTTGAAGCTGCTCGATTGGATGACACAACTTTAAATTTGTATGAGGAGAGGATTGCGCAGTTACGTTTTGAAAATCAGGTAAAATTATAAACTGACCCTTTTTCTGTCGTTTTCATCATTACCAACTTTATAATTGTGACATTTTTTTATTGATATTCAATATTCAATAGGGCCTTCACAAAATTATCAAAATCGCCCTTGATTACGGTGGCGAGCATCGCTTGACCTACAAGGACAAATTCGTTCAAACCGAGGATTCACCAAACCAGAATAACGACGAAGAAGAAGCAGAAGTGACTGTACCCACAAGCAATGAAAGCATGAACATCTATTTAGCATCCAATGATCCTGAACGCGAAGATGATCTGGAAAGTTATTACTCTGCTGACAGTTTTAACGGGAGCGTCTCATTGCCCAACCAAGAACCAGATGGCGACTGCGAAGCTGATGCGACTGGAGATCCTGAATCTCCAGAGTCAGTTGCATTGCCAGCACTTGTCACTACGCTGCCAAAAGTTGGAGATCACGACAAAGTTGATTTTGATGTGGAAAAAGAACTGAATGTCAATGTTTTGTTGGACATCACAACCAAGTAAACTTGTGGATGAAAGTTATAATTTAATTACAGAAGAAGACAGTGGGAGAGGGGGAGAAGTTCAGATTAAATATGAAATTATTTTTACTCTATTTTATTAGCGTGTTTTTAATCAAACATTATTGTCATAATAATAAACATGAATTGAATATATTTCAATATGTATGAGAAAATAATGATATTTAAATGTCGTCAAATTTCTCCCTCAATAATCTTCCTTTTGTGGCACCTCCTTTCCACTAACTTTCTCCGTAATCATCACAGTCTCACCCCCACCAATTTTCTTTGTATGGGGTTTGCATGGATCCAATTCCAGACGTATTTTTAAACCCTGTTGTCTCCTTTCCCGTTTCTCTCTCCTATTCGCTTTAACATGCTTTAAAGCTGAATGCAAGGGATTAGAATCTGTCCCGCTGAATACCACCAACACCCTGTGATCCTTGGCTGAAATAACCGACAAAGTAAGATAAAAAAAAAGAATCAGAATCCGAAATAAACCCGCAGCTCATGCTCATGCATAATATTAACACAATAATAAATATTCAATGTGCAGATCAAATAACTCGGATATTCATTTCATCTAGCAAGCTGAAGCAGAAAAATATGGAACAAGGAGAAAATTATTGTTGCAAAATTTCATATCGCATGGCACATCATCACGCAATATATTTATATTATTCAACATATCACATGTAATAATGAAAAACGGTGTCATGTTCATGTTATCCTCATGCATATCATATTGTTTGTATTTCCAGTTGCCTGAACATGAAGCCAAAATCCATATGCACATATTTTTATGTAATAATAGGCATACCTATGGAAAGTAATATTTCATATTTTCTCGTTTGGATTCGTAGAAATTGTAGGTCATTTTTTGGATCGGGGTCGCGAATCACAGCAGTGCCAAGATACTCCACGTATTTCATTTCCTTGCGCCAAAAATGAGTTAAATGATGATCAAAAGTGGTGTCGATTACAATCCCTGGAAATAAAAAACAAAAACATTTAATGAAATTGACACTTTTTTCACAAAGCAAAATAATATAAACTATTCCCTCTTTCACTCTTCTATGCGTGTGGATGGGGTAAAAAGGGTTGTTGTATGTATAGCTAGTTGGTTAATGAAATTTAATCTTTGGCAGCACAGTCGAATTTCGACAAGAGAGATGCCACTGCGAGACTAAACAGTTACATAGGTAGTTAATGTATAGTTTTGCAAATATTTACATTTTTCCGTTGTGACCAGCACACCGTACACGCCTTTGGACATGTTGAGCCGCTTCACTGCTTCCTCCAGTTTTTGTTTGCGGTGAACCCGTATTTCCGAACGACTCATTGAAGACTATATAGAGAGGAAAATATGTCAGAAAGTTGGAATTCGTTATAATTTACCCATTTTCATCAGAATACATTAAACTAATTAAAATGACTTTCTACGTTTTCGAAAATTTCCCAATATTGTATGCATTAATTTTTCATTGGCCCAATAAAGCTTACTCACCACGTAGTCCATGTTTGTACGGCTTATGTAATGAATTCCAGAAAATGTACGGAAAAGTTGTTAACAAGATTGAAATTCCAACAGACTGAAAATGAGTGGCAAAAACTGAATAACAGGTTATTATTCCCTCCAATGTTTTTTTTTGTTTCGCACTACGCAAGAAACAGTGGACTGGAACAGTCGTGAACTAAATCACAACTTCCAATACAACTCCTTGGAATGTGAAATGAATATATTGACCAAACAAGCTCAGAGCCCTCTGATTTCATGAATGGAAATAGAAAGGGCGAGAGGGAGAAAATTACTCTTCTGTCCAAGTATCCCAGCAACTCCTCCACAGCAGCCACCACCATAATTCCCATTTATCCCCGTTGCAGACTACTGACATCGGCAACAAAACACTCTTCCATATTTTTTACGTTTTCATCTTTCTGGCATCTGTTAATAATATTATGATGCCCTGTTCTTATTAATGGGATTACATACACTGCATTTTTTTGTTCAGAAATAAGGAAACTGTCAAACCATCATGTTATCATCACGTCATTTTCCATAACCATCATATTATCGCCTCGCCAGCAACCGGTCCATTTATTTTGAACCGTCCATGTCCAATAAATAGTTACTTTTACTACTTCCTATAAGTTACAAGGTTATCAGCACACAAAAAACAGAAACAAATAAACAGCATAAAAAAGCGAGAAAGACATGAAGAGAAAGAGCCCTCATAATCATCCTCCTTTCCACCTCCTCTTCCTCTCATGATGACATGTCTGTTCAAATGTTGTAGCTGTTGATATACTAAGGTTTTTTGTAGTTGTAATATTGTAATGTTTGTTGTTCTCCTACTTCAACTTGTATGGGCGTTCTTTACTCCATCACATTACATCAGCTTTGGTCCATTTCGGCTTCTGTTTTTTTTGTCTGCTGCTGGTCTTGGAGAATACCTATGTGTGTGTGTGTGAATAGCTTTGAGCGTTTTTCTCACACTTACTTAACATCACTCGTCGTCATCATCATCATCAGAAGCAGAAGCAGCAGCAGTACAAGCATCATGATGGGAAATGATGGCAACAAAGCAAAGTTACACATCAGTAACAGCAGCGGAAAGAGGAGAAAGCAGCAAGTAAGCAAGGTAACCTCTCGCTTGGTTAGTCGTGGATGCTGGGCTGTGTGAAAGCTCAGTTCTCTCCAGAGTTCTTCCGAGTTCTGCAGCTGGAGTCTCATATTTACCCTGGTGGCTATGCTAGTCTGCAATTTAATGTTCCTGAGTTTTTACTTGTGTGCTCCACACAAGATTCTCTCAGTTCCAGTTGATATCTCCAGCTGGATGGATGCAAAGTAGAGAGATAGACACATATTTTCTTTATCTAACTTTGTTTTCACTCTCTCTCTCCAGAGAAAAAAAATCTGTCGGTGTGTGTTTTTGTGTGTGTGTGTGCTGTCTTGTCTGATGCACGGTACATGTGGGAGTGAAAAAACATGTGTTGTGCGTTGAAAAAGCGGCAACGAACCATAAATTGTGTTTTAGATTGTGTAAGTGTGTCTGGTTAAGTACACAAGAACAAAGGGAAAAACCCTTTTATTTGTATGCATGTGCTCCTATCTTACACTCTCTACAGTATCGTATCAAACAAATAAGCATTACATATTCAACATTTTGGTCCTGGTGAGCACATTTGCACTTACATACCAGCAGCAACATATCTAACATACTTACTTTTGAAAATTAACTGGGTAAAAAAAAAGTTTTCTATTGTGTGTGTGAGGAGGAAGAGAAGAGGAAGAGCGTGTGTGTGTGTGTGTTTGTTTATTACGATCCATCATAATAAAATGTTGTACTGATTGTATTGCGAGAATAGAGTTGTCAGTTTTTTTGGCTGTCTTTTGAATCTCTCTGGCCGTTCCTCAATTGTACAGTTGGAAGTTTTGATTGAAATAATGAATAGGTAAATATTCTCTACTTACAACATAAATAACGAGAAATCAAATATATAGGGACAGCCTTTTGTATTATTATTGTAACTTTGGATTTTCAAGCCAAAAACCAACAAACTATAAGCCATGTCAAGCGGAAACTGTAAATACAATGCAATGAAATAAAACAAAGCAAAGTTGATTTGACTTTGCACTCCTTGTGTCTATGTGACTTTGTGTTTTGTGTGACGCTAATTAAATTATATATCCTATATTCCATCACAAATTAAAACTATAAGCTAAAGAAGATGGAAAAGGTGCAAGTGTAGTCTACCAAGCTACTTTAATCTTGGTTTGTCATTCATTGTCGTTCAAAAACAAATAACTTTATCCCGAGTTTAGTTCTTTGGGGTTATAGGCTTTGTAGCAAAATAAGCCGCCGTATTAATATGAATATTTTAGGCTACTGCCATTCTCATGAACTATGAATATATTGATGCACATGCACAGGGGACGTGAAAATTAAATGTATATAGTTTTAGAATAGAGGATTAAACAATGACAATTTAAAATGTCAATTTTGTGAGCAACATGAAAATTTGAACAAAATATCTAATTAGCTGTACAAACTTTGTATCTTGTTTGGTCGTCGGGAAAAAGGCTTCTTGTTGTGAAAGTGAAAGCTTAATTAAACTAACCAGGTAGACAGAGAGAAAGAGCAAACATAACAATCAATTTCAAACAATAATTTATCTATTCTGCGAAACTCTAAAAAATAAGAATTATCTCAGTATTGTGACTGTGACGTGTGAGTACGCAATTAACACTGATTATTTGTTTTGACCTTTCTCTTTGTCATTTTCAAAGTAATCAACCCAGATTCACAAGTATATAATTTATTTCTCTCCGCAGTTTAAAAACTAGTGGAACTATTTAGCATTTTCATTTTCGACTTGACTGGAAACTTGGCATTGTGTTTTGGTATTGTGCAAGAACTACTACTAATATAGGTACTACTGTTCCCAACAACAATATTAATCCCATACATCTCACAAACAAGTTTTCCCTCTTCACAAGAAATTGAGAAGTCAATTTTCTTTGCAAGTCTCACTATACTTGTCACAAGAAAACACCAACATCGACGGAGAGAGCAAATAAATAGAAAAATAACTATACTACAATCTCTCAACTTTCTTTTCTATTTTTCCACTTTATTTTTCTCTTTTCTTTTCTCGTACTTTTCACAAAATTCTTTACCATTTTTACTCTCTCATTCAATTCAATATTATGTATTATTAGCACAGCAAAAACTCTATATTTACACTCTTATGCGTTGTGCGTCAATGTGAAAATAAAAATGCCGGTTTCTTAAACTGCATGCTTCCTGGCATACCTTACACAGTATTATTTTCTCCTGCTGGAATAATCTCAAACTCGTTCCAGCATCGCAGTGCAGAAGAATAAACAGTAAACAGAAAGTTGTATCTCTGTTTATATCTCTCTGCTTATGTATATTATTAGCCAGCTCAGAGGGCGTAGCTCACTACTTCAACTACTACTTTGTTCAATAAAAAACGAACTTTTTTTTACTCCCATTCTTATGAGATTTGAAAAGACTTGTAGCAAGCAGTAGCACCAAAATAACAGTTTGTTATTGTACATAAGCTAGCATATAATAAACCTCTTCAACGAATCTAACTTTTTTCTTGTCAACCACCACACACCATATCACACCGACAAGTTACAAGATATTTTCTTCTTTAGAAAACTTTTTTTTTGGTGACTTGACTAAAAAATCGTGTTTGTTGTGTATTTGTATTTTATTCACATAAAAAACCGCTATCTACACCAAGACATCTTTGTCTGCTGCGTCCTTATCTTACTGTATGCTATATGCAAGGAGGTTTTTGATCGTATCTTAGATGCGTGGTTTTTAGACGAACAAAGGAATTCAATCTTGAAACAATCACCTTTTTTCTTTAGATCCCGATAAACCTTTTTAGAAGATCACAGGAAAACAACATATTGCATTATATATCTTGTTTCTTCAATCGTGACAGCAGCAGCCGCAGCAAAGCAACTTGTGTGTGGACTCAGCTGAAAATTGGACAAAACACAAAAGCAAAAGACACATAAGCATAAATACAACAAAGCATCATCATCGTTGTCATCAGATTCGAAACCCATCCAGAAGGAAAACCAAAAAACTAAACAGCAACATCATCATCAATCCGAACTCTGCACACAACCCACCCGTGTCTCGTGAGAGCCTGCACCCGCTTCTTTGGAGGGAGAGGATAACCGGGTAAGGCGAATAAAAAAAAACTTGATTAGACTACTTTTGCTTCATTGTTCGGTTATTTTGCTTGCTTGCTTTTTATCCTTTCATTCAAAAGAAAGTTACCGCACAGCTGTATACATGTAACATACAACATAGGCAAAGCTGTATTTGCCCCTTCTTTTTAAACATGCTGTATATCGAGGATATATAGAAAGAGGAAGATGGAAAATTGAAAACTTTTTAGTGGTTGCACTGCTGCAGAATCTTGCTTCCTTTAAAAAAAGAGAGAAACTGAAAGAGTATGGAGTTCAGAAGAGTTAAAACCTGAGACCCGGGAAATTCTATTAGGCTTATTTTACTTGTATTTATTTTTATTATGGAGCCCCTATTCAGAATTCAGATAAGTCTTTCTTTACAAAATCTAGATCTTGTGCAACATTTTATCCAGGCAGAATTCTCTCCATTCATTGATATATATATACACCAAAATGTAATAATGAAACGATCAGGAGGCAGAGAGAAGAAGAAAAGAAAGAGAGAAAGAATGAATGTGATTGAAAGTGAAGGTGCTCACATTGCACTTTTTCTATTTGGTGAAAACACGCAGGAAAGCAAACAAAATTTGCTTTAAAATCTCATTCTCTCTGCATCTACATCTTTTGTAAATATAGTCACCTTGAAACTTGCAAAAGAAAAGAAAGAACTAAATTGCAACTCTTAGATTTCGTAATAAACGGGAAATGTTGCTGCACACACGAAAAATCTATTTCTGCAAGCCTCACATGAACTATATACATTTAATCTCCAGATTGAAAAAAATATCTACGAAATTCCCGCATACGGATGCCTTCCGTTTACCTTCATCAATTATAACGGCTTAATGAAAGATTTGAATACTACAACGTCATTGAAATCATTCAAAGTTTCATTTGATTACAAACTATCTAGAATATAGATTGCTGACTCGCGTGTCTTTTGTTCATTTATTTTTCTCAAAAAATACTTTTTCAAATATTAAACATTTTTTTATACTCAAAATTAAAAAATATGTGTATACCTAAATATACTTACTGATGACCTTACATATCTTCCTTACTTTTGCCTTTCTTTCTTATTTTGCTGCATAATATTTTGGCCTTTCACGTAGGAAGTACACGCGTTTAGCAGCTTCACACTCACATTTCCAGCCATTCAAGCTTATCATCATCATTCTACTTACAGGCAGGTTCCCAGTACCTTTCATCTTCCCTGCCTTCTCCGTATAAGTCTGTCTGCTAGCTGTTATACATCAGTTCATGATATGTATGGTATAATCACCCCTTTTATTACAAACGTTATGGCCTTTATTGGTTTCTTGATGCTTTTCGCACGGAGAGAATGAGAATTGCAAAAGAAAATCACATAGCCTTTACACTACTATATTCCTTATTCCTATATTCCTCCAAAAATGCTCAAAATCACAACATCACACCAAACCAGAGGCTTCCTCATTTTCTCTCCTCAGAAGAATCCACACACACAACGCATAGTTCTCTCTCTTCATCTTCATTTCCAGCAATTTTCCCATGTTTCTTTCACTCAGCACGTTTTCCCCGTAAAATAATACACCAAACACTACCACCATCACCTTACTTGTTTAAAAGGTGGAGGTATCTGTGATGATAGTGTATATTATGTAGTACAGTTAACATGCTGGGGCTAAATAATACATGCTCCATTAACTTTTCTTCTACTGCTACTCATGCATTTCCTTCCTCCTTTTCCTCCTCTTCTGCTAGTTGGTATACAGGTTTTTTTTGGTAAGCAAGCTTAACAGAAAGAAT
>JAHZNC010001232.1:0-13568 GCA_027744095.1 Zhuqinia jingwanae
AAACACTCAAAAAACTAAGAGAGGAACTGCCAAGTGTGCATGCTGAAGAAGTGGACTTGACAGATTGGGATGCAACAAGAAAGGTGGTTGAATCTTTTGGGATTATTGACCACCTAGTGAACAATGCAGGTATATTCCGAGCCCAGAAAGTCATGGACATTACAAAAGAGGCAGCCAATTTGTAAGTTTGGGTTTGGAATTGTTCATTCACTTAAAAATGTATTTGGTAATATAAAGAGATATCATATTATGCTAAACATAATGTTTATTTTGTTTAGACACTTTGATGTTAACGTTGGAGCTGTAATCAACGTGTCACAGGTTGTGGCAAAGGGTTTGATTGAGGCTGGCAAGGAAGGAACTATCGTGAACATTTCTTCCCTAGTAAGTTATATATATACATATACCAATATATAATCTATATACATACAATATCGCGAATAAAGCTGTTAAAAACATAAGAACTGTAGTAAATACGTAGCATAAGATATGTTAGGTTAATAGCTGCAAATAAAGCAATTTTGCTTTTTACTAGCAGTTTTAGTTTGCACGGGTGCTTTCGTACAATTGCTAGTTTTTTGTAACGCGTCAAAGTTGCAAGAGTGATTTTTGAAATTTGCCACCAGAGAAAATCAAAAGGCTCCGAGACAATTACATCTAATGCATTTATTTCCGAAAAAATGATGTGCAAGCGTTTTATAGTTATCGTACCAATTACCCGATTGTAGTTACACAGACAAACATGATAAAGTCAATACTACTATAATAGTTAATAATTATTAGTTAGATATAAAAAATACTTTTAAAGTAGTGTCTTTAAAAGCATAAACCTATTGACATTATTTTCCCAGGCCGCACGAATTGGAAACCCGGTTGGAGGTATATTGTACGCTGCTACAAAAGCTGGACTTGAAAATTTAACCAAATCCTAGGCGCTGGAGTTGGGTCCTCATAAAATACGGGTGAATTGCATTCTTCCAGGAGGCACGGACGCACCAATGTTGCATAACGCAGGTGAATTAGCTGACGAGTTTATCCAAAATGCAATGTTTTCTCGATTGATTATAAAACGACTGGCAACGACAAACGAAATTGCTGACCTGATAATGTTTCTTCTTAGTCCCTTATCATCAATGATAGTTGGACAAGGCATTGTGATTGACGGGGGATTTACTGCAAGTTAAATTTGAATGTTAAACTTTATAAATGATTTTTCCATTAAATTGTTGAAGATAAACCGAAGCTGATGCGATGGAATGTGTCCTTGATTTTTGTAATTTTAATTCATAAAAAGATATCATTAATTACATCATGCATAGATGCGGCAACAAAGTATGCAATAAAACAAAAGCGTCTTTACTCATACTATACCCCACGCACGCATTCAACATCATTAAAGGCAACATCCCAGGCTTGCTCTCAAATGGACTTTTTAATCAAAGTGACACTTTTTTACGCTCATATATGCTGTGAGTTGCTTGCATCATATCATAATAATCGCATTCATTATAAAAATAGCATATCGTCTTGTGTAGCCGTAGAAAATTGAAAGTGAAACCGCCAGTATCAAAAAGGGGATATCAACAAAACCTCGATCATTCTGCCTCACATGAACACCACAAAAAGCTCGTATAAATCTCAAACCCTTCGGTTGTAGATCTCTTAGTTAGTTTAGACTTTAGAGTAGAGAGATGTATATATAAAATGTATATATGTATCCTAGTATCTAGGATTAAAAGATGATGATGGTAATAGTAATAGTATAACAGAGAAGAAGTCGTCAGGCCGAGCTACATATATAGTAAGTTCACGTTTTGTGTGGTTTTTGCTTTTTTAGTACTTGTTCTTGTATGTCCAATGCAATATCCAATCCATCCAAAAGAAAAGTGAGTAAAAAGGAACTTTTTTTGATGAAAAAAAAGACGGATTCAAGCATACAAACAGTAAAGAAAAAAAAGTACGTACAAATACAAAAAATACCAGGCTAATATGTAACGTAAGCTAAATATAGGAGGTCGTTTCCAAAATACGTACACAACAACACACATCTGATTTTTAAGGCTAACAAAAAATATACAAGTTCTAGTTGTTGTAACTGTAAGTAAGTAAGTAATATTTGAAAAAGAACGAATTCTCTTTATAATCCCACGTAATTTTTTAAAGAAAGATGCAATTGTACAGTAAAATTACCAAATAATTTTTTTTCCGGATTAAATCTACTAAACAAAATTATTCGCATTATTATGTCAGAAAGACTACAAAAGGAGAGTCTTTTAAAATTATAAATGTTTTTGTCTTTGTCCTTCTTCACAGAGGCTCTGCCCACCTGGCTCAGTAGGTATATTATTTCGCCTACTATTCCCCCATCCTCGTGATTAGTTAATTGAGCTGATTGAAATTTAAAAAATGTACAGAACTGGTTAAGATATTTTGGGTGTTTCTTAAGATCAACTGGGTTTTACTCCGAGTTTTAAAGTAAACGTTGGTTTTTTTGTGAAATGGAGTTTGGAGTGTCAAAATTAGTATTGAAGTTTTACAACCTTAACAATCGAATGTGAGTATGAATGTGCCCTGAATCGGTTGAGTTTTGTCGTATTTGCATGAATTGTTTTTGTTTGCCTTAAATACAATTTTGAACGGTCAGTTAACGCAAACTGCAATTTTACGCAAAACGTAGGAAAAGACAAACCTGGAGTGGTACAATTTACTTGCTTTGATTGGGATTGATTGATGTGAGTACGAGTGAAGTTTTTAACAGCAGTAGAAGTTAAAACCTGCTGGCAGGTTTGTGTCCTTTGTCATCAAAACGTGGAGAGTTTGGTCTTGGTCTTTCGTGGAAGATGCAAGTTAATGATTGACGAGTAGTGTTAGTTAACTTCATTTTTACGCTCAATTCACTCATCGTACTGTTAGTGCCGAGAAAAGGACCTAAACGTTCCATTTCTGATTGCTTGAACGTGAATTAAAGTAGTTTGCCGTGTTGTGTGTTTGTACCCCCCAACAATTAAAGGTGTGGAGTTTTCATTATTGCTGAGACAAATCTAAAATCAATTGGGCTGTGCTGTGATTTGTTCTTTGAAGATAAAAATGGTAAGATAATAATAACAATGTGCTGCATGTTTTTAAATCTATATTTTACGTTGTTAATTTGTATTTTTGATGAATTATTACTAATAATTACTATTATTGTGTTCGGAAGCTCTACAATATGACGCCTAATTGATATGTTTTTCCATTTATCATTTAACGTAGCATTACTCTTATAGGCGAGAATCAATGTCGAAAGTAACAGCCTCAGCAGATCGCAAGAAGATTGATCAGTTATTCAACAAATATAGAGGTATGCCCGTTCAGAACAAAGGTTGTTGGTTATATCCAGCGAGCGAGAATCAATGTCGAAAGTAACAGCCTCAGCAGATCGCAAGAAGATTGATCAGTTATTCAACAAATATAGAGGTATGCCCGTTCAGAACAACGGTTGTTGGTTATATCCAGCGCATTTTAATTTCGTATGCATAATGCTAAAAAGGTTATATTTTGCGAAGTTAGCAATTCGAATTGAGTCATATTAATTTTTTTTCTTTGTATGATTTAAAACAGATCCAGCAGAACTTGACAAAATGGGACCGGAAGGAATCTAACCGTTTACTACAAGATCTCAAATTAGCTCCTGATTCCCGTTTAGTTCTAATCATGGCATGGAAGATGAGAGCTGCAACACAATGTGAATTTAGTAGAGATGAGTTTCAAAATGGTCTAGTTGAGCTCGCGTAAGTTATTGCAGATAATTGCAGATAAGTAGTATTGTAATAGCATAGCTAACTAGTTCCATTGATTTTATCCATTGAATTCTATTTTCATGGATTCGCGTATGTTTATGTATAGTTTATTAAGTAATGAACAGTTCCATCAACAGGTTCCCGTTTGTAATGAATCTTTTAAATTCTTTCAGTGTGGATAATTTAGATAAACTTCGGTCGAAATTGGCACAGGTGGAGCAGGACACATTACGCGATCAAACCAAATTTCGTGACTTGTATATATTTTCCTTTTCCTACGCCAAGAACCCCACGCAAAAAGGAATTGAGTTAGAAATGGCCATACCCTATTGGACTATATTACTACACGGTCGCTTTCAATTATTGCCACTATGGACTCAATTTCTACAGGTATGTCATGGTGTTATTTTTGTCAACACCAAAATGAAAAAAGGAAAGAATATATATTATGTACTAGAGTAATAATATCAATACTTATTTTTTAAAACAGGAACAACATAAACGCTCCATCCCTAGAGACACTTGGGTTCTACTTCTTGACTTTTGCCAAACAATTTCACCTGACCTCAGCGACTACGACGAAGAGGGTGCATGGCCTGTGGTAATGGACGAGTTTGTAGAATGGGCAAGATCACGATTATCTAAATTATCTGAAGTCTCAAATTCGTCTTAATAATCTATTAAAGTTTACTTAATATAAATAATTAAGAGAATTTCCTTACTACCTTGCAATATAATGTAACACTTTCCATATATAAGAACAACGTATATATGTCTGTAATAAAATTTCTGGATTTAAGACACGCACTTCACTGTTGAACATGACAAGCTTTCAAAAAACAAATTATAATAATGGTATATTTTTTACAAAGTACAAAATGCTGAGATGTGTAGTTTTAATTGTTTCATCGATCATACACGTGAGTAAGGATATTTCTTGCCGTTTATTTCAAAGGCGATGGTAAAGTCCAAGTATGTAGTTCTAGATTGGAATATTAGATTATTACAATATCATATGTAATCTATGTACCTACTTATTTGAATTGAAACGTATATAGCCCAAACCGGGGGAGGCATAGTGTGGGAAAAGTAATAATAATACGGGCGGATGCTGTTGTTGCATTATGTATCTCAGAAAGATTCCTATCGATTGAAATAATTTGTATTTTCTCTTTGTTAGTGCATACCATATTTTGAGGGCTCCAAAGCCCTCAAAATCAGCCATAGACTTTCGCTGTGTGCATAAGGACACTACTTGTGTAGGAGGGAAATTACAGGCTCGGAATGAATGCTCAAGTTTCCCACTCGCAAACCCATGAAGTATTTATCTTTTTGCATGAAACATCAACTATTAATTGGGGTCGTATATGTACTTTTTATCATATTATCATCATCAAATCATCAAATAATGCATGATATGCAAATGTAAATGATGAACTTACATAAACTGTTTCATGAAATCCAATTCTTTATAACTGATTTGCATAATAATTTTTTTTTCATTTGCATGTTCCCGTGTATGTGTATGTGACAGTGCATGAAGTCGACTAAAAATAAAATATACCTTTTAAGGTCGTCGAGTAGAGTATTATAAATGTTTGCGGCAAGATTGCAGGCATACAGACTACAGACAGACGCAGATGGATACTGGATACTTGGATAGGTAATAGTGGCCGTTCGATCCATCCCCTTCAATTTATGTTGCGTGACACAACTTTCAACTTGTGTGTGGTCCGGTTGATTGTAAGTTAGTAAGTCTTCATCATTCGATTTGCAGCAGCGCGTCTTGAAGAAACATCCGTTCCTGTTTGATCCGTATTGAGTTGAAAAAATAGTAAGTTAAATTGAAGTGGCTAAATGTTCCAAGGCAAACTTTCTAATTTTTTTCCTGGTGTTATCTAGTTTTTTTAAACTTTAATTCCAATCTCTTTCGAGGTCGTTTCATATCATATTACTAAGGGTACTACCATATTTTTAGCATTTTTTGTACGCAGTCAGCAGTGAGAGTGTAATGCTCGTAGGAGGTCGGTGGCTTGCTGGTGGGAGTCCTAACCCAACGATGAGCGTTTGAGAACCTTAGGCTTTGCTACTACACTTAATCGCCACTTCGTCATACATTCTCCATTTTTGGCTATTTATGTATTTTTTATTTGCCACATGTTTTATATGTCAATTACGTTTAATTAAAAAGCTAGCAGCAAAAGGATGGCGTGCCCAACTGGAAAACTTTCAATTTTCACGAAGGACCCCCGGATCAACTACAATTTAGTTCCAGGGGAGGAGCTAATGACATGCCCATACAATCTGTCGCATGCTGTTCGGTAAGACTTAACGCTTTTTAATTTTCACGATTTTCAGTTAAAATTGGTCTATTGGCCTTTGCTAGATTTAATGCTTATTTATCCTTTTTAATCAGGCCTATTAAATTTGCGAAGCACGTTTTGAATTGCCACCGGCTCCACTGTAAGGAGCAAGAGCTAAATAAGGAAAAACCTTTGTTTTCCATTTGCCAGTATGATCGATCTCATCATGTTCGAAATGCGGAGTTGGCATTTCATGAATCCGAATGTAATAAGAGGATTGATAAGGACGATGGCGGGTGGAGCGATGGTACACATTTTCAATTATGCCTTCTTTAGTAGTATTACCACATATTTAGTCGTTATATATGCATAAATTAATTTAATATTTTTTATCAGATGAGGGAGCCAAAGGTGGAACTGGACAAGACTTCAAAGTGACACTGGCTGAGCCAGCACGAATTGATGAAGCGACTATGAAGGCTATTCAAGAAGAGGACAACTGGGAAATGGAAGCATGTTCCGGAATTGGCTTCAATCGGGAGAAACGCATCCAGCAACTAAGGATTTCTGGTTATAATGTTGTGAAGTACGGTATCAATTCAGTGTAAAATATTATTGTATTTATCTTACATTTATTAAATTCTCTGATTGTTCTGTTTTGCATATTTAAAACATTTGCAGCACGCTTGACAATGTTGGTCTGACAAAGTCTGAGAAGCAAGAATTTTACAAGGCCGAAGAAGCGGCCATGAAGCAATGCGCCAAGGTCAAATTTCTTGAACGTTTGAGATACGAAAATTCGGAAACTGGCGCCAATGTGAGTATTACGAATTCGAACCCATCTTCGGCGCCATCATCTTGTGCTTCTGCGTATGGATATGACACGGATAAATCGTTGGGCGCGATTCGGGAAGAAAATTGAGGAGGGACCTTTGAGAGGAAGGAAATTCAAGCATTTTAAATGTCTGATATCTTTAGTTCTTAGGTAGCACTATATAGTATACTATTGTAACTGTGAAGTTAATGATTCTTCTAGTGAAATGTCACAAATGACTAATCTTACTATTAAATTAATTTACTCATGTTCATATAAACTGTGTATGAATCTTGCACGCACATATCAAACAGAAATGTCAATACCTATATATAAGATTTAAATCAATGTAGGTATTATTCTTTGATATTTATTTCAAAGTAATAATTTTGTCTAATCAAATAGAACAGCTAAATAAAAGATTTAAAAAATAATGAATTACATCTGGTATCAAAATAATATAAAAATCTGTAAGATATCATGCATCATCCTACCTCTTTTACATTTTACTTCTTTTATGGTGTGCATGCGCATACAGAGCCATTTTCTTCATCAATTTTTATCATGATACTTACTCAAGTACTTCTTTTTTTCATACTAAACTATGACCATGAAATTCGTATGTACCGATCTCATCTCATCAAAAACGGCCACCAATGATGAATTAAAGGCGTGTAATTAGTACGTATGTATTTTATATTTTTATAACACTTCTTCTTGTATCTACATGTAGATGAATATATATTTGTGTATTGTACCATCCTTTTCCCCTAAATGCTTTCCTGAAATTCAAATATCCGTCTAGGTCTGCAGATCTTCATATGCACAGAGGAAAATTTCCCCACACAATGTCGCCTTTCTTTTCACTTTCTATTAATACAATACATGTAGGGGTTACCTATATGTGTAATATGCACATACACAATGCACAGCAATACGCTTTTACAATTACATCATTTAACGAAGAAATATATGCAACAAAAATTCTAAAAATAAAATGTAGAGCTAGAGATGCTTGCCCAATTTGCAAATCTGTTTTCAAACTTGTCTGATCATCATCATGAGTAAAAATGAAAGGATTCCTATTCCTAGTAGTAATTTCCGTGCAACACCTCTATATATATTGCATATTCGATTTGTTATATAGTAGACCTCGCTTACAATATAAATATCACATAGGAAGTTTGCAAAATATCTAGGGACATTTGCCCGATTTTCATTTTAGCAAACTGAAAAAGGGGGAACGTCACACGTCATCATTATCATCAAGGCAAAATGTTAGAGATTCGCTGAAATTCTCTTTATCTTATATGGTACAAACCTATATACAGTGACAAGACATAAAAACGACTACTACACCGTTTGTCAGACCGTTCCGTCTTTTTCCGAACTATAGGCTAGACATACATAATTTCAACTTGGATAAAAATCAGTATCAGTACTGCAGGAATTCTACTTTTTTTTCTGCTGCTGTGCCACTTATTTACAGAATTAAAAGGATTCCTTCTGTTTGATTGTAAGTGTACACGTATTTGATAAAACTTGTGATAATCACAGGATAGAGTGTTTTATGAGTATATTATTATACTATACATTAATAGCATTTACTGTTGAATTGATACGTATTATGTTTTTTTATGCAGGATATATAGTTTTTGTGTAGTGGTGCCTCTTGTAGGTTCCATATAGCCGGCCTGGCTTGCTTTTCTCCACCTAAAAAATAGGTCAATCTTCCACCATAATCACGTATAATATTGTTGTAATTTCATAAAAGCAGCATGTAAGAAAATTATGACTGAAAATTAATTTTCCTTTTATGAAACATATATAGTTGCGCGGAGTGTCCACATAAGACTTTTTAAAAAACTTCAAAATGGTTAAAGAGAGGACGGTAGTGATAGGCTTTCTTGCCGTAATAGTGGTCCTTGCCATTATATTCCTATTGGTCAAAATTGCTGGCCACGATGACCCTCTGGATTGGGAAGGATCAGGCTCGGGATCTGGATCAGGGGATGATTCAGATGAGACCACAAAACATCCAAAATGTCAAGACTCGTCCGAAGAAGCATCCACAACCGTTTCACCAGATAGCGATTAAGGTAAGTAGTACATAAATATTTAATCAAAATACATAAATATTTTGCAGAATTTATTTCGCATTTACTCTCCTGCATATATTGTTTTCCTTTGTTTGAAACTCTGACATTTTACTAAGCATTTGTAAGTAAAATCTCAAGAGTGCAATTCTTAATTTTGCAATTTTCTCATTTCATAGATCTTCGGAACGTCATAATGCCACTTTTTCCACTTGTTTAATACAAATTCCTGTCTTTACTTGTAAAAAATTTAAAAGTTTACCACCAGCACCACCAACCACCACCGTGATCGTTTCCGCAAATTAAGCAATTCGGACATTCGATGGTTTCCATATTTCCCAGATGACAACTATATGTGCTTCTCCGTAAATATCAAATTGAAAACAAAATGGAGAAAAATGTCAAGCTCGCTCAAATGTCAACTTTTGTATACTCGTATTGAATTACATACTTAACAATATTATACTTGCTGGTAATAATTTTTGTAACCGAAAAATGCAAACCAGTAGCAGCGTTGACCGTTGCTAAAATGTTTACTTATTGTACCTCGAATACTAACTACTGGAAAGTGCACCAAACTTTCACCGGAAGAGTTGAAAGCAAACCCATGTGTGTAACTTATTGTGTTCTTTTAGCACTTACGGAAAAACGGAGAAAAGAATCCCTTTAAAATGTAAAGTGTCTAGGTAAGCAGCTCTAGTCTTGTAATGAAAAGAGTATACATTAAATAGGATATATTACCCGTGAGATTATTATTGTACCAACATATTATATTATTATTTGTAAAAAAAATTTAATTGGATTTCACGTAGTAGTTAGACATTATTAAGACTTTTAAAACCCTGCGACAAGTTGACTTTAAATTTATATTTATTTATGTTCTTGATGCGTCCTATATCTTATCGTGTGTAAAAGCATGCTTGTTAGACCATAAAACGTTTAAAAAGAAATTATACAACGAAAACAAGCGAATGTAATTCGAAAACTTGATATTGCGCATATTACAATAAATTAAGATGATTTTTATATTAAAACTTGATAAATTAGCTTACATATTATATATGTTTGCATATCAGTGTTCTTGACGTTCATTTAAACCAACAAGTTCAACACAATTTTATTTTGCATATATAATTAAAACCCCAATAATAATATTGTAGGTTTGCTGGTTAATGCGTTGTAGTACCTTGGGGTCCTTTAGGTTTACGTAGAGGCCCTTTCTCTCTGTCCATTGTACACGGACAGAGAGAAAGGAGGTGGAAAGTAGTGAAAGTACCACTGAGACTTTAAGAGAAGAGGCAAGGCATAGAGGGACATATGTACATTGAGAAAATATGACCATAATCATGGACTATAAATGATTGGATAAAATCTTTATTTTCAAACTACTAACATAAAATTTTCACACATTTTTAACGTATTTTGTAAAATAATTCTGGAAATTTGGAAGCAGAAATTAATACGTGTAGGCATATAACACGGATAACATTATTTAAACCATGAAAACTGCTTATTATCTCAATTTATCATAAGCACTCAGATCATAAATCATTGGAACCTTTTTAATAAATTAACATGGTCCGTAACTCAAAAATAATTAGTATGTACGTATTTACTATGAAATCTGTAATTATGAGCTTGAATCAAAAGAATTACATGATGTGTTCCTTTGTTGTACTGCTGCTACTTTAGAATAGAAACAGTTTATAAACTTGCAATTGCAATGTGCATCAGAAGTAAAATGCTGAATATATTATGTGACACGGAGAGTGTGGAGTATATCATCATCAAAGGTCACGTTCAGTTTACTTTTGGAAAAAGAAAGGGCAGATAAACTGTGTGCAAACAATTTACCTATACAAGTGGAGTGAATGAACCAATATAATTTTCACGGTATATTGGCGTTTGCAATATATTGTGAATATGACTATTACGTACGAATGTGGTTATGTGCTGCAGGGCAACACTATCACTATATTATATTTACTTCTCCTCGTGTTTTGTTTGGTTGAATTTTGATTGCATTCCACTATTGCACACACACCATTAGTTTGTACTACATTTGGGGTAATTTAAAAAAAANGGCAACACTATCACTATATTATATTTACTTCTCCTCGTGTTTTGTTTGGTTGAATTTTGATTGCATTCCACTATTGCACACACACCATTAGTTTGTACTACATTTGGGGTAATTTAAAAAAAACCAAGGTAGAATCTAGAACACAAATTTTTCGTGTAAATAATTTAAGAAGAGTTGGAGAAAAAAAAAGTTACAACGTGTGACTACGAAATGGATGACGAGTTAGAAGAGTATGTAGTATGGAATATGATTTACGTGGAAATTTGATGTGGAGGAAAAGCGTGTTGTGTACGGGGTATGCAACATGCACATACTTTTGAAAAAAATATTATTCATCTTAAATATAAAAAATGCATATATGAGTTAGGATGTGAATCTTTTTGTAAAGAAAAAAGTATCAACCTTATCATAAAAGTTTCACGTAGTCAGTATATTATAATAAAAAATTGATAATCCTGGTTATAATAACATCATTAATAAATTAAATTACTTTAATTTTTGCTGGTTTGTAAGCAAATACTTGACTTGCATGCATACTTTTTTGCATATCATTCCCCTACACTTTTATAGCTTAAAACTGTTTAAACCAAAAGCAATTATGATGATGCTAGTCATATAAATGCATGTTACTCAACAGTATAACCATAAAAACTTATAATAAACTATAATAACATAGTTTAATAGTTTTTATATAACTCATAAGCTGGTTGTTTGTTTGTGTATGCTGCTGATGCATGCATCAATATCAAATTGAAATTATCAATACTAAAATCTTATACATGTGCTGGGTAAAACACGAGAGTTTAGTCCAGCTACTAGTTCATTTGTGGCATGTACTTCATGCCCTTATGTCGTGCTACCACCTCATCCGTCCGTCGACTCTCGAAGCGTAATTTCATTTCTCAATGCAATATACATACATTTATTCAACATTATACGGAAAAGTGAGCATGTAAATATAAGTTTTATATCCATAACGAAGGTATATAAAAGGACATGCCACTTTTATATATTCCTGCTTTAGGTTCAGGTTGTGTGTATTTATGTCATCATGAATAATAACAAAATACCAAACAAACAAAACATTTCCAGCAGGCAGGCGTTTATGTAAGTAAGAGATGGGGTATACGAAGGAGTTAAATATTAAAAAAAAAACGAGAGAAGGATGAGCAAAAAGGAGTAGTATTGATACAAGTGTATTAGTGTGGAACTTGTTATCGTCACGAGTAGTAGTTCTGCTGGATGGTATGTTGTTGTAAATTGTTAAGTTGGTTTTCGTTTCATACCAAAAGACACCACGACACACAAACACACACTCTAACACACAGCAGGCAAGGGAAAAAAAATTGTTTTTACTTGAACTTGTTTGTATACATAATATTATTATTATCCTCCTACTTTTTTTATGGTGCACATATTTCTACTTCTCACACACAGAGAGTCAGTTTTACTTTAAACGTTCCGTGGGACCGTGTCTTGTCTGCTGATTATTCAATTTGTATAATCTTTTTAAAGCTCTGTGTAAAAAACAATTTAAGATCTCTCTAATGCTTAATAAGCTATAAGCTTGTGCTATCAGGCTCCAGTAGAGTGAACCAACAAAAATAACTGGGATCAATTGGTGCACAAAATAAAAAATTACAATACGTAGTATCAAGCGTGTGTACTACTGTAAATTATATATTGATTACACTGTAATTTAATCAAGTGACCACGTTTAAGCCGATGGATGCTGTTGTTGTTTCTTCAAGTCGTACCTTATATTTAAAGGGCGATTATGTAGTTATAATGTTCATACACACACCTGCATAAAAAAAGTACAAATCTTCTGAAAGTGAGTAAAAAGATTGGGCAGCTTGCAACGTTTAAACATTGAAGACAAGCAGTTTGGATCTCGTCATAATTTGCTATTGTTTATTGTTGTGTCGTTAGTGTTTACAAACAAAGCCACGTTGTATTATTGTATTACCACAATAAGACCAAAGTTTACAGTAAGAGGGCCTTGGGGGAGAAAAACAACGAACGCAATTGTTCTTCTAGAGTAAAGTTTCTTCGCGTGGAATTCTAACATTTATCATTAGTCAGTGAGAACGAGAAGTGATTTAAAAAGAATTGAGAAAACATTTATTTTTAAGTGAAACGATTTACTGCACCTGTCCTACTTACTTATTTTTCTCGTTGTTTTTGGTAAAGAGAACAGTTGTACAACGGAGATTGTTAAATAACCAGTAGTCAAAACGTGGCTTTAAAAGTTTAGCTGACACACTGAAGAATTCCACTGACCGAAGACACCTGCGCTACAGGTAAAAAACATCAATTGATTTTAGCCATCATTTATCGTTGTGATCATAGTAGATATACAAAGTGTATCAGAGGTAGTTCATATATCATGTACCTAATTGCTAACTAATATTTTAGCACCATAAATGGCTTTCGAATATTGGCATGTATCATGTTTTTCTTGAACTCTTTCTGTTTGTGTCGCATGAAAAT
>JAHZNC010001233.1:0-107597 GCA_027744095.1 Zhuqinia jingwanae
TAATTGTAGTTAACTAACTATAACTAACTTAGTAGTCGAAACACTGCAGTTAGTAGTGAAAACAGTTCATAACTATTGCTTTACTTAGGTTTATTTTTGTATTATGCAAAGCAAAGTCAACAAAAGATATGTATACAGGCAAATAATATTGTTACATAAGTCAATGAAGAAACTGGATAAAGATCTGCTGCTGTTGCCGAAGGAGAAATATTAGCATTGAACGACAAAAAAGTGAGTGTGATTCATAGAGTGGCCCAAGAATACGCAGTGAAAAAGAGAGGGAGAGATAGATGTCCTTTTTAGTCGTAAATAATAATACATGATAGCACGGTAGGTACAAAATTGTACCTTCATTCAAACTTCTAATTGGTAATAATAATTGAAGCTGTACATGTGACTTGAGCTAAATAACTAAATTTCACTGCCTTATTTGGAACCCCTTTTGGCATTGTAATTCAAAATGGAATGATCCTCAAGTCCTAATGTTGTTATTGTTCATTCAAATACTGATGCACTTACATACATAACACGTACTATTGGTAGCACAATCAAGTTGTTTCTTAAACACACTAACACAGCCTCGATGCCTGCCATTACCAACACCATCATCATCAACCGTCCACTGACTGATGTGACGGATGAGGAGGATAGGGACATGGACAGGACAGGATGCAATAGTAAAAAAAAAACCACAGTAGTTTGAGTATGAGTGAGGTGAACCGTTAAAAGATTTTGTAGTTGATGATGTCTATGCTACTGGCAACGAGCACAGTGCTCCCTTAAAAAGTATAATGAAGTTGTATACACAATATTAACATATTACATTTCGCTTTACAATGAACATTTTAAATTAAATGCTAAATACAAATACGCCTACTTCACATCTCAATATTAGGTAGTTTGTCATTACACCTTTGAACATAAAATTTTCCCTTATTTATCAAATTCATAATTAATCACACTTATCAAATATGTATACTTGTGATAATTCTAATCCTTCTGTCGCTAGAGTATATATCATATTTTTTGTTTATGCATTATTCAAAATTCATTTTAACTTAATTAAGGTAGTTATAAAACTTTCGCTAACTTTCTTGCTATTTGGCAAGTACCTACATATGTAACAGTGCAAAGTGTATAGCTGGAACCTGAATTAATTAATTCAATTGTGACATGACCTCAAGGTAAATAATGCAAAGGAATAAAATACCAAATTTTGTATATCAGTCACTTTTTGCTAGCTTTGTATTACATTTTTCTCCAAATCAATGTGCATGTAACTTGACTCGACTAAAATGTATTTCAATTCAGCTATCTTCTTAACACCTTGTCAATATTAGCGGCATGGCAAACTATATAGCAGTCAAAAAAACTGAAGAAAGGATGGTTTCATTTGTTTTAAAAAAATGCAAATTTTACTTCTGTCCATCATTAAAAGAAATATCGCGTCAGCAACCAAATATAATGATATGTAAATCAGGTAACAAAACTGCGTGAATATACTTATAACTTTAGTCTTTAACAACTTAAACCAAAAACCAAATAATATATAAATGCTTATCCATCTTCCCATTATTATTATTTATTTCCTAGTTTGTATAAGTGTCTTTATATTTTTATAACACGGAATATAATTTTAATAATAAGTTTTGCCGATCATGGGGATATTGTTATTATCATGTTGTTTTGAAGCACAAGGGCGATGACGTGACGTGGTCTTATCCAATGTGATGTTGGTAGGTATCCATATGTAGGCAGTAGGCATTTATGTTTGTTGGTTGATCTGATCATCATGTCATGTTGAGAGACGCGAAGCGCGAATAGATCTTTGTTCTGTAAGATGCAAAGTGCAAAAGGAGTGTGCTTGTTTGTATCATCTTCTCGTTTCAAATGAATGAGAGAACCTCTTGGCCATTTATTATGTGTTACTTATACTTCTTAAAACCGATTCCATAAATAGTTAATAAAAAATAATAATACTAACAATAAGATCTCTGATTTGCATGCAAGGTAACAGCAAAAACGGCATGTTTTATAATGTGTGCAAAACTGTTTAGTCATTCGAATGTTTGTGTGTGTGTGTGTGTGTGTGTAATACGAATACGTAATAGGAAAGTTATGCTAATATTCACATTTCACATCATCCTCATCATCCACAACTTCAGAAAGGAACAGTTTTTGAATGGAATTATGTCCAAAGCCTGTCCATTCAAAATTTAAAGTACACTTTGACATTAAACATGCGTGAAGTGGTAATGATATGATATTAAAATGATGATGATGATGATGATAATGGTTTTCCTTAGACAATCTCAAGGGTGTAGCAGGTGTTACCAAGTGTCCAATTCAAGCAATTTACATTTACACATACACTCATGTCAGACATACGTTCATACAAACATGTATATATATAATTTACTAATAGTTTCATTGCTGAAAAAAATAACCGGTTGTAATCTGATATTTGATATACTTATTCAGGCAAGAAAACATGGTAACCTTTTCCCAAATTACTTTTGAAACAAGCTTGGTTATTCCAATAATTTACAAAAATAAAAACGTGCTTCCAATGTGTAAACCAGCATTTGTCAACTTAGTCAGTAAAAGCCGTTTCTCGTGACTCTAATTGAAGTCAGTTCTATTTAAGGGGCATTAATCAATTGCAAAACAAAATAATACATTTCCCCCCAGGTAAATACCTACTTACAAAAGGAAAATATTTTATCGAATATAACTGGCATAAACGGCATATATGTAGGTATGTTTAAGGTGTACAATTAAGGTGTGCGTGTATTCTCTGCACTCTATTCTTACAATTAAAGTATTACTTCAAAAGCTCGATCTAATTTTCAACTTGTAATATATGCAATATTTATTTTAATTATCATATTGGATCTAGAGAGTGATCTATCATGTTTTTATTCAACTTTTCATTTATGATCATAATAAAATATGATGATGCGTGATGCAACATAATATTATGTACAAGATCTTGCAAAGTACTGCAGGCTTTACAAGACATGATTTTGTCTTGTTAAATTAACGACAAATCATTGCTGATGCAAATGAACAAATATACACTACGTATTTTATCTGCCCACACCAATGTTAATAATCAAAATTTATATTTAACAAAAAAAAAAAGAACAAGCGTCCCCTCCTTTTTTCCCCTACTAGCCTTGCTCACCCATTGGCAAATTTACTGGATGTCGCTGTATACCTTTATATTGAGAAAGTTTGCGCGCATTTGCTGGCGTATGCCAAAAACACTCAAATTTTTAAATTATGCAAATATTTTCAATCAGAAGAGTAGTTTGCAAATAATGGATTACTTTTATAAGCAGCCACCTTTTCTTGGCAGTGATCTGAACTACTTAAAATCCGCTAAACATGAAAAAAATTCTAGAATCAAGATTGTACCTGAAGAGACAAACCATGTAGACACACACACACACACTTAAAAGTATGTTTAAATATGTATAGCAATTCGTTGAACTATTGGACTCCCACGCATGCAGAAATCATTCTCAAACATAACACAGTAAATCCATTTGTCACCAGGGGCAGTAATGTGTTCACGTTGACAGAACCACTTTCTACATATGGCCAACATTTCGTATTATTATTATTATGTATTTCGAATGTGTATATTAGGTCTTCTCACAAGTATTTATTATATATACCTATACACACGACATCCAGCACACATTGGGACAGACAGACAAACAAAAATGAACTCAAAGAACTTGATACATTGCAACATCAAGGCACTTTAAAATCAAGTTATTATTAATTTACGTATTTGTACCATTACTGCAAAAAGAAAGAACCATTTTATGATTAATTCCTATTAAAGACTCAACAAGGTTGCAAAAAAGTCAACTAGTATGGTGCTGGTCGTGACAGCCTTTTACATTGACATTATCTTCACATCATCATGAGTATTGCCCCTGCATGAAAGTATATCGAAAACTATCAGCAACAGAGCAGCAACTGATAACTGATCATCTCTTCTTACATCTTCTCAGAAAACAAGAACCTGTTCCTGATTTATACAGAACAAATACCTTCATTTGGAGTTTTATGTATGGATCCGTGATCTGTACAGGATCGTGGAATGATACATTTATATATAAAAAAAAATTTTTTACATGCAATCATTTAACTAACAGAAAATACTAAATGTACATAGTCTAGAGACAATTTAATAAATGCGCTGTAGACATGACAACTACAGCTTAAAATAGGGATTACATATTCCAAAATTTTTAATGTTTTCAACACTTTTTTATCTGTTTTTCAAACTGTGTCATTCCTTATGTGTGATTTCAAAAAATATGTATACTCCGTTCCAAAAGTGACTTAAAAAAGAAGGACACGAAGGTATCTCAAATCTATAATAATATGTGTCGTTGTACATTGAAAATATTTGGTATACTTTTACCTTTTAGTATTTTTCTGTATATCATAGTATGATATTTGCATCACTACCACATCACTTCAATGTCCTGTGTGCATCACAGACTCAAAGAAGGATGAGTACAAAAAAAGAAAGTGTTTTTTATCCAAGCAGTCCATAATGTCTTACCAAAACCCAAACCGAAGAACCCCAGACAGGAGAATATTTTGTGTGTCGTAATAGGAAATGTGACGACCTCCTGGTGTGAGTGACCATGTGGGATCATGAATAAAATGGTTTATTGCGTGGAATACTCTTTTTTTCATACTTGTAAAGTTGAGAGGGCAAGACCGACAAGCAGGTAGAAATAAAGGTGTACGCGGATCACGAACCAACACAATACATACCTACATACCTACACCCTTGTGGGAAAAAAGTTTCTTTGTCTCTCTCGGTACTGCATAGCGTGTAGTAAACTGATACTGATTGAACTCGTTAACGAAAAATAATAATATTATGTACATATTACGCATCAGACAGAACACGTCCCTGTGTATTTTTCAACAAGCAGATACATAAAGGAGTTACGAGTTAGGAGTATATTTGAATTTATTTAGAGAGATGAATGTAATGCATTTATGTATGTATGCACATATGTATATTTATTCGATTCCTGTTGCGTAACTTGTGGTTGTGGCGATCATTATTGTCGTCGAGCCCGAGCCTTGTGTGCATCAAAAAGTCATTGTCTGCTGTCTTCTTGTTCTCTTGATGACATTGATCCCATGGATTTTATTATAGCATCGACTCCCATATTGGCACATCATGGTAATTAAATTATATTTATTGGACAGCACTGCGCGTCTATAGCATGTACCTTTATAGACAAAAAATAAAAGGTTGAAGTTGTTGTTGTTGTTGGAAAGCAGAGATCAATATTGGAGACAAGAAAACAATGTACTGAAATTAAATGATGAAGATGGAAATATTGATCGTATGCATGACAATTATGCTGATGTCTTGTACTAATGTACGTTTAATTGCATGTACCGCGAAATCATAAAAATTGCATAAAGATTATTACCACCACCAACTGCATCCCCAGCCAACACACACATAGGGGAAAAATCATCATCGGCATTCGTCATCATGATTATCATCATCATCATTATTATATATACACATAAGTAGTAAGTTCTTCACTGTAGAAAAAAGAACAATACAAAACTACTCAATATTATTATTATTATGATTATACACTAATACTGAGACTATTACTAATATCATTGTTAGTCTATGCTTATCTATCAATGTAACGAGGAACAAACATTAAGAGAGAGAAAAAATGTATCAAGCCATAACAGACTTTCGGCTTAGTTTGATTGGAACTTTTTTCAAATGAACTAGTACAAAAACAGGATTTGTGAATGCCCTTTTTTGTCGTCTGTGTGGGGAACATCAGTTTTAAAATCATTGCTTTATTATAAGCTCTCTCTCTCTCTCTCTCTCTCTCTCTCTTCTCTTCTTTTCCATTTAACCGAAACTAAATACTGTTGCAAATGATGCATACAAACAAAATTTTGTTTTGAGGGTTTATACATAACATTGCAGAGAAGGTATAATAAAATATTACACAATGCATATAATGTACTTGTCTGCTATTCTGTTAATTAAAGATTTAAATGGACATACTGCTTATTTTTAAAAAAATAAGTGAAACTCACAGTCAGACTTTTTATGTTTTGAAGTGTAGATTCATTGAAGTGAAGAAGAAATCGGCGAATATTAAGTACAAAAGCAAAATTTTAGCGAAATATGAAATAAAATACTTTCTAGGTTTTGAAACCTCTGTCCTTGATATTTTCTTAGTTTTAAATACACAGAATATTATGACGTGTTAGAATTAATTCAGCATAAAGTTACCTAGAAAAAATCCTTCGACGATAGCTGAACAATTCTTTAAAATAATAATAATAGCGAACAAACAATGTAAAAAATAAAATTCATTCATCGGAGGAGTTCTTAAGAATCGTATTCCAAAAGATTGAAAGTTTTTAAAGAATATTGTATTTCTATGTAAAAGAAAGGAATGCATAATACATTTGCATATACCTATTATATATATATACAAAGACACACTGAAAACTACAACTTTCAACAATGGAATCCTTATAACAGCAATAAATAAATAATATATAAATATCTCTTGGTATACAAATTTCATACCTTACAGTAATAGTACAGATCTAATATTACTTCTTAATATATTCATGGGCATGACGGTGTGTGTATAAGATGACCTTTCCTCTTTTAGCTTTTTTTCTTTAACGTTACTATATAAGGAAACGAATCCAAGTCTAAATAATCCCCTTCTCATCATCATCATCATCATCATCATCATCATCATCAACAACATCATGCCTCTTCTTTTTCTTGTTTGTTTTCTCCATTTTTTTTGCTATTGAATTGCAAAATGCCGAACCAGCCAAAATGGAAGGATCAGTAAGACAGGGACGGGAGCATGTTAGAGCAAAACTATATAGAGATACACGCAACATATAGGCGAGGACTGTTGTTGTCCATAAGCCACAAGATCAACGAAAAATGCAAACGGATGTTTTCATTTGGTTTTATATATGAACATAGGTATGCAATATTCGTAAACACATTCACAAAAAAACGCATCATGCAAACAACATTTTGTCTGCTTAAAATGCATTACAAACGAACGCTGTGCAATGAGTCATTTATTATTATGAAGAATTGACCTGTACCGTACCTCCGTCCGCGCTATTTTTGTTAGCAAACATTTTGATTGGTACCGCAAAATCTTTACAAACCGTAATATTGTCACAAAACCAAATTTTTGTTTAGATGCAAAAATACATGTATGTATTTTTTTTAAACCACTTATATGTTTATGTATTTTGAATTTTGCTATTACATTTGACGGACAAGAAACGTTTGTTCAGTCAAAAGTGTTTACTGATGGATGACGACGGCCAATGAGATGTGAGATGTGAGTACTACAAGCAGTAACATTGCTAATTTTTTTTTGAAAACAGTGGTCCTTCGTTAAAAGGTTACTGAGGTTTTTTATTGCATTTTATACACATGTATCTATCTTACTAGTTCATTTATACAACACATAAGAAATTACCACCACAAGGAATGATGTTACTACATTGTCTTCCTTATACAACATGGTGTGATCATGGTCATCCATCCTCCACAGTAAAAGGTGATGAGACATTCATGTACACACAGAAAAATAGAAACACGTATATTGCCAGAAAGACAGAAAAAAACTGTTTTATTTTGTTTATGTCGTGCTACCTAATTTTGATCGCATTATGATAATATCGATTGCTTGTCTGCACATACCAAAAGTGGATTTTCTGCAGTTTAATATCCCATTTGCTGTATGTTTACTTACAGAGACTCTTGAGACGGGAAAATTCAGGAGAGGCGTAATAAAACTTTAAATTTTTTTTAAATCTGCGATTTCAAACAGATAACACCACATTTACGATGTATAATTTTCACTGTACTTAAAATGTGGGTGTAAAATGCATACATGCATCATCACTCGTCACATCTATCTATGGAATTTAGGTATAAAAAATGTCATGTGTTGGCAATCCGTGTACAAAATGTTTTACAATTGATAATAACTTGGTATAAAGGCAGTTTCTACAAAAAAAGAATACATATTTCAACAACGACAAGCATTTCAAGCAAAGCTTTTTTTACTTTTAATTGTGCAACAAGTGAAATGTTATTTTTTCCCTTTTCGCTTTATTAGCAGCAGATATGGTTAAAAAAATGCAATATTTGCTGGGTAAATAACATTATTATTATGGATAACTTCAGAATAGAAATATTATGACTATTTGATCTACACTTTATTGCACATTAGATTGTCATCATTTTAAAAGGTATTGAGTTTACTTATTAAACATTGAACATTTCATTAGTGTCATTGCGCTGTATTTAGACAAGGAAAATAAATTTATCACGCTCTCGGTTATTAGGTCATCGTCATCAGCAATCATGATTTTTTTCCATTTGTATTTTTTCAATCAAGAATCATGCCATCATCATCGTAAGTGCGCGCAATGAAGTCACGAAAAAATATTTTTTTCAGCTGACAAGTGTTTGTAAGTTCCATATAGGGAAAATACAGTATATCACACTTCGTCAGCTTTTTAACCGCAAATATTTCTTGGTTAGTGTATAGTATCAACTATAATTGTTATGTGATCACCAAAGGCCAACGCATATTTGGAATGCATTGCATGGCTTTCTTTGGTACGCACACGCTATTTTTTTTGTCTGACTGCCGTCGTATTTACCTCTACGTCGTTTGTTTCCATGCAATAGAATAAGAAACTAAAAATAAAACAAAAGCCGTCATCCTCCCACAATAGCTAAATATGAATACAGATACTATTATTATCATTATTATTAATTTTTTAGTTCTTTTTTATCTTTAGAAAAGCTGTATACGTAGGTAGGTATGCCTCATTATCAGAACTAGGCAGTATAGATTACTCCTTCACACAGAAGGAATCGTAACAATATGTCATCATGATCGTCGTCGTGAAATCATGGAAGAATGATTCATTTGTATTAAATGATTTTATAAAACTCGAACGACCGACACCATCAACCATACAATAATTACGCTTTATACTAATTATATTGACAATGATACGACAATAATGATGCGTTGACAGGACACTGACATCCTCTGACATTAAGTATTGCGCAACTCGACGCATATATATATATATATAATACACACAATCAAGCAGTTCTTAAATGACTCCATTTTTCAATGTTATAATTAAGTTGTACAATGAACGTTTTTATTATTTTATATTTATTATTATCACTATATTCATTTTTTCATGCTTATAAACGTATTTAAACTCCTGTTGGTGGAGGATGATGGACAGTTAGTAATGCAGATTGTCCATATTTGAGTACGCTATTTTACGTGCATTGTATTCTAATTTAAAAAAAATTGGAGTCCACAAATACATCTGTTTAACGGCTTCTGTCGCAAACAGCTGTCAAAATGGAAAAAGTATTGTGTGTTGCGTTGGTGACACATATCGGCTAGATACTTAACTTACAAGCACATTTTTCATACATATATACCTTCATACCTAGATTTGTAATATCAATAGAAAAAACCGTCTAGTTATAGCAATTACATGATGATCTATTGTCATTTTTTTAAAAATCCCCTCTACGTGTGTGAGACTTCCAAAATTACAATCAACTGATTTTTTTTTCAACCCTCTCTTCGAGCATTTTTCATTGTTAATTTGCTAAAAAAGATGCGATCAGTTGTTTAAACGTAGTGTTAAAATTATGACTGTGTGATAATGTCATTAGTCAGCCTACCCATATTATATACTTATATACACCTATGTGTCTATATAATGTTCTATGAAAGACAAATTGAAAATCCAAGCAGTCTGCCTGTAAATCCTCCTACATCGTCTTGGCCTCGCTCCGCTCATTTGGCTCAAAGATTGTTCATGACAACAGGACGACGACGACGGGCGACTATCGCTCTTCTTTGGGAGTTGAAATGAAACATGCATCATGCACATATACACTCTTCGTCCTCATACAAAGTATATACATATTTCTTTTTATTATTATTATGTGTGCATGCATTCTATATTGCATGCACACAATCATTAAACCTTTACAAGTTTCTACCCTATATGGAAACGAGAACAGATACAAAGGGCAGAAGAGCAGAGAGCTAGCTACAATGAAGAGTTTTTGATGTTTGTGAAAAAGCATCATCCCAGCCGTCCACCAAGATCATGTTGGCCTAGAGAAAATCCTTTTATTTTTTTGCGTGGTTCATATCATAATCATCAAGAGTATGTGTGTGATGTACGCACAAAATGAACGAACATTGTTAGCAATACACAATATAGATTTTTTTTTCTTCTAGAGAACTGATTTTGCTTAATTAAACTTATAAGATAAGAATAGAGAGTCCTTGTTCATTCACGTAAACTATATGACTTTAAGATACTTTTGGCTCAATATTTACATATTTGGTGATCCATCATCGTGCGTTTCAAATAAATTTGTCAATAGACGAATCCTCCTTTTCTCTCTAAAGTTGGAAGTCTGATATGATGTCAAACAATGCTACATAATTATTAGGCATGTTGCTCAAAATAAAAATTTACCAAATACGTATAAGCCATAAATTCACACACACTATACTATGTTGTACGCGAACATTTTATTAATAAAAAAAATATATATACAATATATGCAAAAGTGTCAAAGCATCAACTCATGGTCATTTAAACAAAAATCTTTCTTTCTGCTTTGTTGGGTAAAAGTTGTTGAAATGGTATAGTAGTCTATATATTGCAAAATCCAAGTTTCAAAAAGTAGATATAGGTAATATATATTTTGCAAGTGTAATTAAATTCGAAAGAAGTGTTTACCACGATAATATCGTCATGGATAACGTATCACCCACTTAACTCAACCCCCAAGCGTCTATTGACTAATAAATGTACTTTTCACTGTGCATTGATAATTATCTCTGCGATTTGCAAATTTATGGCAAATTTTCGCTTTCGAATTTGAACTCTTGGCATATATGATTCTTCCAGCTCTGTCTATGATCCGGCGACGACTCAAATTCTTTGAATAAGAAAAGAGAAAGAAAACAATTGAGATAATATAGGTGGCAACAAGAAAGAAACAAAGAGAAGAGCAGTAGAAACCAGTTTGATTTTATCTTTATAAATTATCCACTATTTAACAATACTTCATCGAAATTCAATTACCGCTTTGACATTGACTGTACGCCCCAAAAAAATATTGATTGATCTTTTTGCGAATTTAATACGGTAGCTATACAGTAAATTCAATAAAATGGAACATTTTGAGACAGGGGGTTTGGGTTTTATGGTTAACGATAAGCGTAGACTTGCAGCACTACTACTAGATTAAAAACTTGTGCCATGAATCAGGTTTAATTATGATAAGTGGCATTGTTAAGAGTGCGGACAGTAATTTGAAGAAAATACGTAATAATCATACTATCATACCTCTTAAATAAGAGCGAGTTACGTACGGTTGACTCACGTTTTGACGATCAAACTTTTTACGTTTCGATTAAGCCAAGATGACTCCTGCAGATCAAACTTTTGATGATCAGGACTACATTTTTTGGATTTGAGTTCACACTGTTGACGAAATCAAAATCAAACTTTTGATCAGTAGGTCTTACAGATCAAAATCAAATATGCTGGAAATGGGAATATGATGGAATTAGGAATATGATGGAATTGGGAATATGATGAAATGGGAATATGCTAGATTTGTAAATATGCTGGAAATGAGAATAACGCTATATTTCTAAATATCCTGGAAGCAGGGGTTCGAATTTAAAAACACCAGGGGAAGGGGCCCAGCGTGTAACGCTGGCGGGAAAGTCTAGTATTATTATAATTATTATTGTAAGGTAATGCTCAAAGAGAACGGAAATTTGATATAGAAACAGAAGTAGCTCTAGGTCCATGATATTGTGTTTTGTGTGTAGGTATGTATATAAATGATGATTTTTCTAATTATAACAATGTTGTGAGTGTGTGTGTCAGAATATAATTATCAATTGATTAAAAACAATAACACTATTAAGTTTCAAATTAGGATTGTGTAGTATACCTACTATATGCAAGGCACACCACCACCACCACTACTGCTGGTGCCACTGCTTCCCATCTGGAATAATAAATTAGATGCTATTATTATTCACAATCATGAATCATTGAAATGTTGAAATGCCGAACTCCATTGCAATATAAATATGTGAAAATGTGTGTTGTATGTGTAAATTGTAACGTATCCTTCATTACGCATACAATGCAAAACAACTATCATCTTTCCATGTAGGTAGGTACATATGCATATATTTTTTAAAGCATTGTTGTTGGCAAGCTTTTTTTATAAAGACGTGGTAGCAATGATGATGATGATGCAAAAGGAAGGAGATCTTCCAAGAATTGATTTTTAAAAGCTTTTTCGACGTTAATGTTCATATGTTTATACAGTACATTATAGGTTGCTAACAATGCAGTATTGTTATTATTATATTAAAACCATACATATTTAATATGCGTTGTTGCTATTATTTTGATCATGTCTGTAAAAGAAATTCTTGATGCGAATCAATCAAAATTATAACATCATTCACAAACGTAATATTTGATTGACAACTGTTTGTCATAGTCTATAAAATTGATAACATTTTCCATTTGGATAGTTGGACATGAGCGCAACGTTCTGCAGTTTTTTTTATATGCCTGTCCATTTTTGTTTCTGTAAATCTATTCAAACGCCTAGTTAGCAATCTTACATGTTTTATATTTTGTACACGGAAACGTGGCACTACTGTAGTCGATTTTGTCCTTATGAATATAATAAAAACTTGTTCCAAAAATATTTATACATAAGTGACCAGAAAGATAATACCTATTCTTGCGAGCATACATATAGCTTTATATTCTTTGCATGTTGCGCTACTATTTGTACGATGATGTGTCCTTCCTTCAAAGCTTAAATCAAACCATGATGATATGACAGTGTAACTACGATGACATGGCAAGAAAAATTGCCAAGCTTGTTTCATTTGACCCGGATTTTTATGATCGATCTACGACTGATGTAAATGGTAGTTATGTGGATGCAACTTGTGTAGATAATAATAATAATATTATCATTCATAAATGAAACACATCTCTAATAGAATATTCATTGGTTTTCTATTGTTTTTAATTTTCAAAGAAATTTATTATTAGTGCTAAGTAGCGAAAATGACTTTATATTATTTTGTATCTGTGTGTCCGTATGCCTGTATATTTATCAACAAAACACAGCAGTCAGTCCAGGTTTTCCATTTTCGTTACACTCCTGCATCACGTTTTGATCTTGTATTCTGCAGCATGTCGCACGAAGTTAGCTTTTGACCGCGTAAAGTGTCGATAATGCTCAGGACGTATGTAAGTACAATATAACAATAATCTTAAATTCGTGAATTTGAGTGTGTAAATACGCTCAATATTATCTGGTGTGTGTCGATTTGCTGAGGCAGTGCAAACGATTTGCACATAATCAATTCTGAAGATATGTCAGGACAAAGGAATGAATCATAGTCGTCATTACGATTACGCTAATAATACAGGACAAGCCTCGTTGCGTACATCTCTCCCTGTTTGTCCATATACGTATTTAATATTATTTAATTATTTTGATGCACGAAATGTTTTTGCTTATTATTCCTTACAGCCCATTTAAGCCCGACTTTTGTACATGTAATGTCATCTTTATATTATATATATATATATCTACGTGATCCGTGCGGATATCAAGAATGCAAATTTTGTTGCCAATACAATTTGCTGTGTTATTGTGTTGTTTAACGGTGATGTCCAAAATGATGACGGCACCTTGTTCTCTCACAAACTCGCAAAATAAGAAAGTACTTCGGCTCAGGTGACTGGTTAGAAATGTGGCGTTCCTTGTGGCTCCCATACTACTTAAATATTTAAAGACATATTAATAGGCTCACCTTCACTCCACTACACACTCTATTCAGAAAAAAAATATAAATGCTATAATGCGTAATCAATTTCAATGATCAAAAAGACATTTCCAAATCGGTAAAATGCAATTTTAAGATTATAATCAGTGTAACCTGCTGTTCTGCGGAAGACACAAAAGCACACAATATTATGCTTTATTAAATCGTTCTACCACTACTTCTACATCATATGTAGTAGTTGAAAAAAAGTATTACTTGTTGCTGCTGCTGCTGCTGATGATGATGATGATAGTAATAATAATAATGAATTGTGATTGTCCATTGTATGCAATATACACACGTTAATTGGTTTTTAGCAACAAGGAGCATGTCACATTACCTCAAAAAGTCACTGAATTGAAATAGAATGGCTGATTGCAAAAAAAATAAATATATTGTATAATTGTTATACATGTAGCTTGTGTGCAGAGTGCAGATTCGTATTAGGTATGTAATCCTGTAGACGAGAGTGTCATTCACAATGCATACACGTCATGAATTTTATATAGCTTGTTTTCTCCCAATATGTATTAGTAAACAAACAAATCTACAAAAATGGTATGCAATTTCATGTTCATGAAGATATGAAGAAGACGTTTGAATATTTGCAGTTGTTGGAATTTCTGATGTACTTACATAATTATGCATACTTGCCGCTTAGCTCTTTATGGCATCAACTGTAAATAATTTGCAGTTGATTTTGGCGTGTGTTATGACGAAGTTCGTGTTTTTGTATATGCTTCAACGTTTTTTTTATATTCATCATATTCATTTCATTCATATTTCTTTTGCAGATAATAGCTATCTCAAGAAATTAAAGATGGTTAGAAACAAATAGGGTTAAATAGACATTATGTACCTGCCTGCGTGCCATATTATTGTGTATGGAAAAGTGAGATAAGAGTGTAATAATCTTTTGTAATTGATCATTGTATAACTATTAACTATATTGTTGTCGTTTAGTTGATATATATTTTTATTATATAAATCGTTTAACAATAATAACGTAGTATATCTACGTGCAAATAGCATAAATGTAATAATATTTAAAATAGGGTGCGTGAATCACCCATTTCACTTACATGATATACTTCGAGAATTCCGTTTGCGACTGTGTTTTTCATCTTTAAACATCAAAGTTAGGTTAGTCGATGGACAATATTGTGGCTGTGATGTGTGTATATTCGTTTTTCGTTACTTACTCGCTACTGACTGTCTTGTCCCATTGTGCGTCCTAATTTCGTGCGTAGGTTTTAATTAAACGTTTAGTTTCAGCTGGTGAACCTCAATTCATGGGCATCATAAATAAAATGTTACACCTGTTGGGAAAGTTAAAGAACCACACAGTACTACACTCGTAGTAATCTCATAATTCTAAAAATGGTATATGATTTAACTGATGCCAGATTAGACCAACTGAATAAATTTTATGAAAGAATAAGTAAAAAGTAAACACGGCAAATCAGATTTAGAAAATAATTTTAGTAAATGACATGTGTAAACACAAACGTCTAATCACTTGTGTGCTTTTTTCCTTGTTTCGTAGATCCATCAAATCATATCATCCAGAGTTCTCGGAGTCTTCAAGAGTCAAAATCAATTGGTATACAGCGGAACCACAGCAGTACTTCAGATCTGTACCTATTAAGCATAAAAAGAAGGAGGAATCAAGAGATTATATTGAGCAGTTAACTTTGTGTAGTGGCTGCTTCAAGTTCATTCATATTTGTTTTTTGTTGTGAGTATCCATTTTCCACGTAATAAGGACAACTGAATGGAATGCACATATAATCTAAAATGACGTCCATGGATAATACTTCAACAACAACCACTACAATAGCTACAAGTGGCAAGTTTGCCAAGGTTGAAGACATTCACGATGAAAATCTTCTTCGGGAAATGGTAAGCTACTTTTTCTTCTCTTTAATCTTTTGTCTTGTCAGGGAATATTACTATGGAAAAGAAAGGAAAATAAAACGTTCCTTTTCACAATGAAACGGCAAAGTGCATGATATGTGTTTTTTGTTTCTCCACCCGTGTATTTTAACTTTTACTTGATTTTGGCATAGGACACTAGTAACTGGTATGCTTTCACTCTCCCTACTACTCAACAAAAAGATGTATGACGAAATAAGTCAACCTCCATCTTCAATTTTACAATGGGAGCTGTGTGTTTACGTGTACCAATGAGAACATATTTTTGTATATCTATACATATATATCTATATACCATATATATATATATATGTAGTAGATCGACATATTAACTTGTGTAAGTAAATAAATGTCCTTTTTCTACTTCTTTCTCTCTCGCGCTCTGTCAGAGAGATGAAACAAATTGTATAATAAAAGTATCAAAAGGATTTCCCATAATACTAGTAGTTGGCAGGCTGCTCTTATTGGTTAACCAATAAGGAACCCATCTGAAAGAATCATTCGTTTACATCAAATCCTTTACCGTGAAATTGTATGAAGAAACCTACTTCTTGGCGTTGTTACACAGTTCTTTAAAAGCAGGAGAAAGAGAACAAACGTTTTTATTTATTTTATTTTTTCACGATAGGATGATATCCATTGCAAAAAATATGGACACATGCTCTTAATATTAAAATATGTACAGACAACATTCCATATCACTATAAATAAATATAAATAAATATATTATCTTTATCTACTTTTATATATATATTTTCGTTAAAATCAGTTTTTATCCAGAAGTGCCTTTTTCCCGTAAAAAAGTTTAATATCTTGGAAGCAAAGCACACGGATACAACATACACAGAACAAATGTTTTAAGCTCTCGTGTATGCAAGCATACATGATGCTTGTTAGATGGCATTTGTATATGCCACACTACCACTTCCAACGACACACAACTTTCCATTTTGTTTTGTACTGAGAAAAAACCTCCAGCCAGCTTCAATATTTTCTGTTTGTTTTTATGATTGCCAAGTATTTTTATCCATCAAGAAATGAAGTTTATGTGTGTGCTCGGCTCGACTTATGTACGTACATATTTAGTTTTTTTTATCCTTTGCGTCCTGTTTAGTTTTAGAAGAATTTCAAAAAAGTTTTTACTTGTAAAAACATGGGTATGATGAATGACTCTGCGCATATGCTATTTTTTTGCATTTTGTGCATATCAATAACTTTTTTTGTTTCTTCTCTCATTTAGTGTACACATGCCAATTTAATTTACTTGAATCAGACTGTTAAATGGTACGCCAATACAAAATATTTAGAGCTAGTTGATAGATAACCCATACCCGAAGAAAATGATAAGTCTCCTAACTTTGATTTACAAATTAACTTCGACACAGATAATAATAGTATTATAAACTTGTACATTTTTATAACAACACAATATTACACATGTCTGCTGGAATGGATTATTATCGAAACATTTTTTTTGTCGTTGAAAAGATGAGGGCGTATATGTACGCTTACATTATATGGTACACTTTTTTCGCCCACTTTCTTGTAATAAAATAAACTGATGTGATTCTAAGAAATAAATAAAAACGTACGAAACTCTGCCCAGGTGATGGGTTAATTACATTTCACCATATAGGCATATATGCACAGTATACCCACATGCATACCTACATACACTCTGTCAAGTGTAATTTATTATGAGGGATTTCAATTGTTAGAAACAACCATTATGAGAGAGGCTTTAATTGTTAGAAACAATTACTTTATTTGTATGAGAAATAACGAATTAATAAACTTGTCTTTGCACTTACATGACAGGAAAATGTATATACGTATTTATTGATTGATAAAAGTTTGCATTAAGGATTTTTTGCAAAAATAGCTATTGGGTGTTTAAAAACTTAACCTGACAAAGCCAAGCGGACTCACTAATGAGCTGACATACATGCAGGATGAAAACAATAAATAGTAACAATTGTTTCTGCATCCTCATAATAACGATGAGTTGGCTAATTTTATCAGAGAGACCCCCGTTGCCTAGATGTGATAGACACGATCGAACCAATTATACATTCATACGTAGCTGATGAAATCAGCCATAGTATTGAGATCCGTCCGTCCGTCTGAGGACACGATATCTCCTAACCTCATGTCTTCTTTGGTATACGATATACGACACAGATACCTTAGGTACATAACTCAGAAACCTATTGATTTTCAGCCCCACATTTCATCCCCCGGAGGAGTTTTGGAGGAAACTTTGATTTTTTACCTTTAACTAATAGCAAGTGACCTATGTATCATTTGGATGTATCAGCTACGTATTTACAGGTCTTACAGCTGTAATTTACTTTTGACGCGTTGAGATTTTTATGGGAGCACTTTCTAGTTAGTTAGGTAGGCTTGTTAATAGAAGCGAGTTTCGGGTATTTATGTACGTGACTACAACTCATAATAACTAATGCATACATATCAACTCAAATTTTTGACAATGGAATGACAAACAGAAAATTATATTTTGTAAAGCGACATAATACATTTATTCAACATGAATGTTGTGGTAAGCTCCTCGCACCTTCTGTCTACCTTCTCAGATGTTTTCACGCAACAGTTAATAATTTAGGATTGACTCACGTGTGTGTAAATATGAGCAAATGATTCAAGTGTTTGGAACACCGATGGCTGATTATAACGTTCAAGAAACTGTTCCCTTCACGAATAAATAGACATGAATGCTGTTGATATCATTTACATTTCATCTTGATCAAAAAACAGAAGAAGAAAACTCAGAAGGCGTAATGAATGAGTAGAAGACAAAGATAGAAAACAAGTCAATTTATTGCTATTACTTTCGTTCAGATGACAAATATATCCTGTGGAGCTGTCAACCCCCTCTCCAGCTTGTATTTGTGTAGGCTGCTCGCAGTAACATATATCCTGTAAGCAAGAACTTAGGTACATAAAATACATGTAGTGTATTTACATATGTTGCATTGCCAAGCATAAAATACAATTATACATTAAAAGGACAAAATTAAAACAAGAATCATTGCGATCGTAGCATATGTCAGGCTTCAAATAGCCAATTATGTAATGTACTCAAGATAAAATATCGTTTACGCTAGTAAAATATTCCATAACATCATCATGCATATTATACTAACTAGGTATACTATCTTCTTGATGTAAACTAGAATAACTTGGATTAAATGCATTTTTACTTAATTAGGAAATTCTGTCACAATTAAAAAAAAATCAACTTATTTTAGTAGTGTACGTACGTGATTGCAAAAAATATATTTAGTAATCTTAAGAACATTATTACCCCACTTGTACCACCAGTTGTACTGAATGAGCAAATAAACTGCCTTAAAATATATACTTGTCCAGCAAGCATAGTTTTACATGTACATTTTTGTGTGGTTTAACATTTGGATCAAGTTGATTTGGCATTTCTCCAATTTTGAATCCCTCTAGCGGCTAAATGAATCAAATAGTTAACTTTTACAAGAGACAATAGGTTTACAAGATCGTTATAACCGTTTATACATTTGTATTGTAAATGTTGAAATTAGGAAACCAGCTTTAAAAAAAATTACCGGTGCCAAGTAAGGTCAACAATTTAACCGCTTAAAATTATTAAATAAACTTTCATATTGGCACGAATAAATTCTTTTTATTCGTGCCAATATGAAAGTTGTAATTGCAATTGAAAATTCAGATATATGCATATCAACCAAAATTGACCAGAAACCAGTACACAATTTCAAAAAACATGTTTGAATTATCGACTCATCTGACGGACGTAATTTTACATCAATCTTATATAAAAAGTAATACTGTCCCATCGTACACTCGGGTCTAATAAAACTGCCATCGATATTATAAATGCATCAGGTAATTCAGAACATATTATTGCCTTCTTTAATCATCATCATAGAAATAAATTGCCTATATTGGTCAGAGATAGAGATAACTACAAAATATACATATTATAATGTATTTTGAGAATTTTACTGAGTGAAGTGAAGATGGAGGACTTTTACATAACGTGACGCCGTGCTCCTCCGGCTGCACTTCACTTTTCAAGTTCAATTATAATGAGCTTGTGTGGGCTCCAAATCAATGTTGTTATTGCCAATAATTACCTTTGTGTGTTTGTGTACAGCCCATCAAACTTTTTAAGCATCATCATTATCCTTTATTTCTTAGCTGCGTCACTTGGCTATAAGTTTTCATATTTCTTTTCGCGACGCTATTATATTATGCGATGATGGTATCTCTTGTAGTAGTTATAGTAGCATTTTTACTTGCTTATTACTTATTAGATTTTTTTTATTAGTACGCTTCGATACACGCTATTAGGTATGCAACCACATGATGATGATCATCATCCTTCCACCTCTTACTCCTACTCCTTTGTCATAATTCTCCACGAAATCCACATTCATCACATATATGTATCTACCACGATATAACGTTGACCATTATTCACTCGGTGCTTCTCATTTTACCATTTTCTTGTGGTGAGCGAAATCCTTCGTTCATGAACATTATTATTATTGTACTTTGTGTGGGCATGCTTTATCATCATCAAACTTGAAAATGGAATCTTGAAAGAAGATGCTGAAAAAATCCGGTCAAGTTAATTTAATTAGATAAGTTGCTTCCATGAAACCGGAGGAAATGGACGTATGTATCTCTCTTTTTTTTGCTTGAAATAAAATCAGGTTAGCCTGAACATAAAGGAATCAACCCAGTAAACTGTTGTGCAGGAGAGCCCCAGTTGCCAGTATATTATATTATAAGCAGGACTGAAAAAAACTGTCTTAAAGTGTTCACGGGCTGTAAATCCCACTCTATTGCATAACTAAACACTAATATTAAATTTATTTGGGCATTTTCCCTAACTTCCGAATCACTGTCGGAAATCCACACACATTTGATTAAACCGTAAAACTTCCCTTGAAACATCTACACGAAACTGCATGAAAATTGGTCAAGTCGTTTTTTAAAATTATTGTCTGGACCGACAGACGAATTTTGCCCCAGTGTGTATAAACGAAGCATAAAATACTCCAGAGTAAGGACGTCTATATCAGGCGTTGTTTATATATCATAAATAAACACGTTTTACTGATTGTTTTAACAATGCCTGTTTTAAAATGATGCGTAGCAGTAAGGTAGAACGATGCTCGTCTTCCAAACGGAATTTTATAAGCAATGACTGGCACTCAAACGCAAGCACAACCAATCCGGCCATACACATAATATACTATATTATTAAGTAGCGTAAACTGCTTTATAATTTTTGTCAATTCTGTCTATCCGTCTGTCCGTCCGTCCATTTGCGCCATAACTTTCGAAGGAGTTGTTTGATTGTCTTCAAATTAAGTATGTGGATTCCTTAGAACAAGGGCTACGTTGGTATTGAAAATCAAAATTTTGAAAATATTTCGAATTTTTTTATTGTCGAAATCCTTGTAATTTAATACGTTGATTACGAATGTGAAGTCGAAATCGTCGAAACAGCTTACGCTACTTCATTACATTGGTTGTTCCGGTTTATTACCTGTCCTCATTCATGCTGTTTCTTGCGAAGAATGAAGAAACGATGTATAAATGTGAAAGCGTAAACGTACGACAAAAGGAAGGGACAACATAAAATTGAAAGAAATGAGAACCTCCAAAGTAGATGGGAGCCTCCTGTTCAATGTCAGCCTTCACTTATATGTTTTATATGGTAGAGAAATGAGTTGGTAGAAAAAAATCTTCGTTTCTGTATGAAAATATGGAAATTTATTGCATTGGCATCACTTTAGTTGCTGGCTTATAAGCTTTTATTCCGCCCACGCATCACACATTCGAGAGTATCATCATCATCTGAATGTATTGTATGTTTAACTGGATTTTAAAATTTAATATCCTTTTGTGTCTGGTTGCTGCGATCATCAAAGGAAAATTGATACAGAGCTGAAACTAGTTATTTTTACTTGCAAAAATTCACAATGTTGTTTTATTTCAAAAGATTCCCATTGAAAGAATGACATACATGCAAAAAATATATATAAGTGGCAATTATCCTACTGATTCACATTTATTTTTGATGACGGATTTAACGCTTTCTTTTGAGATGTGTGTAAAACTCGGAGTGATTTATTTGATGTGTTGAAAACCAGCAAGTAAGTTGTCACATTCGTCAAAAAACAAACATTATGCATCGCGTAGGAAATAAACCCAGGTAACGCTATAGTTATGAACTGTTTACAAAATAAACACCATATTCGTAATCAGAATCAGAATGCTCGATTACATATACATATGTACTGATTTTGGTCCTAATCCGACTAAAAAAGTTAATTATAGTTAGCTAACTACAATTAACTAATTGCTTGATTGCTAATTGATTACAAAATGGATGTCATATTCGTAATCACCATGTCCGATTCCTATTATTATTATCATATGTAAATACATATTGCATATATCTGTTCCCACTGGATGACCACCTGACCTGGTCTTCAAACTCGTCCGAGCTATTGTCCTTACTACTTAGATATCGATTACCGAAAACAAATTTAAAAAAATTGTTATAGTTTTCGAAAAATACGGATTCAGACGGATTGCCGGCCGAACCCCGAACATCGCCAAATTATAATGAACCGTGAACAGTTCATAATAAAATTATGGATGGTACATACGTGATTGTGATGTAAATACACTTTCTACAATGTAAACTTAATTTCGAAGTTCTGAATTCTCGACTGATATTATTTTATGGAATGTTTTTTTTTCTAAAACCACATAAAAATCAAGCTACTGCCATTTTCCAGCTACTTTTTTTGTATGCCCAGCAGCGCTATCTCAGCATTTATATCGATTCAATCATTTTTTAAACACATTCAAAGAACATACACGCTTTTAAATCTCTCATTTTGAATGACGATGATGATTATGCTATTACAAGTATACAGACTTTTCATGGACACTCTGAAACGTCAGTCTAACTAACAAACAACAACAATGTCGCGTAAGATTTATTGTCTGAAAAATATGAAGGCGGAAAAAAAATCACATGCACAAAAGGGTTTTAGAATATACTTTTAATATATTATGCTCGCGAATAGCTAGATATTGAAGAAAAGAAGAAGAAAAGAGTTATAATTCTCATTAGACGTTCAAATTTGGAAATGTTTTTTTTACTTGTATTTATATTCTGGTTTTCTGTCGCTTTTCAGAAAAGAAAAGTTGGCTATATCTCACTGAATCCGTATTTGACTAAAACGATTCATTTGAAATAGCTACCACACATGTCACATGATTTTTGGCGTTCTTCTTTTCTTACTGGTGCTGTTTGCTATTGCTTGCAGTTTACACAGTCAACAATAAATATTCTCTGTTGATTCATTCTTGATGACGATGTTGATGATGCTACGAAAATTATGTTGAGCGAGACAAGCAAATATTTATATTACAAAAAATAAAAATAAATTGGTTGTATGCATGACAAAAGCAAAGTAACAAGTTTCAAACAAAAAATAAATAAAAAGGATACAAATTTATTTATGAGAATGTGCTACTCATTCGGGATGACATGCCTTGTAAGTCATGTTGTCATGTCGCATAGAATATGGAATAGCTACTAAATACCTGACATGGTTTTCGAATAAGCGTAATAATATGTTATAAATCAAGAGTTTTGTTTTTGTTTGTTTATTTACAGTGGCAGGAAGCGGAGGACGGGGATGTCAAGCGTCAGATCCGCTCTCGAATGTACAAGTTACGGGAGGATAGGCTGAAGGAGTATTACGGAAGGGAAGGTCAGGACATCTTGAATAACATTCTGAAGCCATTATCTGACGAAGGAGCTGAAGTATCCACGTCAGCCATGGAAGGCACCCAGGAGAGAACAGTAAGATCAACGGTGAGTCGCACCGTAGACGGGGAAGAAGTACTCGAGTCAACGACAGTTCATGCACAGCAAACAAATATTTTGCAACCAGGAGGAGAAAACGTTGTCAGCACAACCGTGACAACAACCACGACAACCACAAGTGGTGATGGGGATGGAGAAAGTGTTAACACTACGAAATCCCGAATAATTAATAAGGACCGCAACACTCAAATGCAAGAGATCAAGAGTCAGCAACGTGTATCATCCAAAAGGAATGTGTCATCTTCAGAAGCTGCTACCAGGCCTTTGTCAAAAAGAGTTAGTGTTGAGAGTGACATTTTGGCGAGTAAAGGGAGCGCTAGCAACAACAGCCAAGCGAAAAATAAGAATATGACGAATGGTGTGGCATCCAAGAGAAAACAAACTACTACAACCACAAATGTGACAGCAAGCAGTGGTGGCGGTGGTGGAAATATCGGTTCTGCTAGTGGTGCTGCTGGAACAGGAAGAGCCACAACAACAACAACGAGAACAATCGTGTCAGTCTCTGGAAACGATGAAAAAGGTGATGTTGATGAGGATCAAGGAGAAAATAAAGTAGCAGCCTTAAAAAAGAATTTTCAGGAACAAGTCTCCACGGCAACAATGTCATCGATGACAATGAGCAGCATGTCATCATCATCTGTAATGATGTCATCTTCAACAACATCTACATCCAGAGCAATAAAAGAAAGCAGCACAACGACTGCAACTACTTTGGTTCCTGGCGAAGTGGGTTCAAGCACAAGAAGGGTATCTTCCACTTCAACAATGAGAACAATCATATCAGGGGAGAGCCCAACTCAAATAAATGATATTATTTCTACTGATAATCAGTTGGACGGCGATGGAAAATTGGAGGTAGGCAAGGTTGTCATTAAGGAAATGAATAATGCAGCGACTGGAAACGAATCTACTACGTCAGCACAGAGGCAAAGTTTCTCCAATAAATCGACAACTTGGAGTTCACCTTCTCCAGCCGTGACAGCTAGATCAACAACAAATCGTGGCGATGAAAAAATAACCAAAACATCAAGGCAAGATAACATGAATAAAAAACATGCAAATTTAACAAATGGGCATACAACTCAAGCTGATAGCAAGAAGACCACGAGGGCTAGCTCGTCAAGTTCCATAACGACTCGAGGAACAGCATCATCCTTGGCAAAATCATCTCGTAATTCTGCAATGCAGAACGAGGTAAATGATAAAACGTCATCGTCTGTTTCAACAAAATCAACTAGATCAGCTTCCACTAATAGAACATCCAACCGCAGTCCCACACGATCAGTTACTTCTAATTCAACGGCCAATAATGCTTCTAGTGATGGAATGACCACCACTACTGTGGACAAGAAAGACACATTTTCTCCCGGAGCACAAGAGAAACTTTGTGCGAAAACACATAAATTATCAAGAGAGTCCAGCCCCAAAAGTCGAACTTCCAGGAGGCAAGTTAATGATAATTCACCGTCGACTCGACAACAACCGCAGACTTCTTCCAGCTCACCAACTCGCACAACAAGCAGGTCATCATCAAGAGCGGGAGTTGGTGAAAGAGTAACCCAGCAGCCCATCTCATCCAAGGAAACCCCGAATGTGACAGTGATAATAACAAAAGATGAGACTGACAAAACAACAAAAAGCACAGAAGAGAAAATCATGAGAGAGCTGGATATTCTTGACACTTACCTGTCACAAAGAAGTGCATCTATTGATGAGGGCAATAGAGACGAAGTTACTACCACGATTGCACTAGCACATGCTGCACGTCGAAGCACATCGCCAGCAGTGGCAAAGATGAATGGTTCACTTGGGGAGGACAGGAAAGTACGGAAAAGTGATAAAAAATTTACCTTGGGAAAAACAAGTGGTGGCCAAACGACCACTAATACTACTGCTAGCACTACTATCTCCACCAAAAAAGAAGTAGACGTCATGGAAGCTGGGGTGGAACCACCTTTCACTAGAACCGTTTATAAGCATACTTGCCCAGATGACCATCATCGTCATCGAGCCTCGGAGCACTCACCTGATAAATCTCCTGAGAGAAATGCCGATGAACGAAAAAGATCCCCAGAGAAAACAAGATCAACCCATGGTGCAAGAAAAGACAAGGCTGAGTTGGAAGACCAAATAATTCCGAATGAAGTCAGTAATTCAGGTGAAATGGTTGCAACAGCAACTTCATTGTCATCAGGCAGAAGATCTGATCGTACTAAATCTTCAAGTAGCAACATTGAAAAAACGACATTAGCCAAGTCTGATAAATCAGGAAATAAGACAAAACGTACGCCATCTCAGAGTCCTGAAAAGACAAAGAGAAATGCTCTTTCCAAGACAGATGTGACTTCTAGTGGAGAAGTGAAAGAAAATGTTATTTCTGTTTCGAGAGCTCACCAGCTCACAACAACACAGAGTACAGACACAAGTTCTAATCAAGGAAACAGTGCAGTTTCCCGAGGGAGAAAAACAACAACTTCTCGGAACGGGCGACCTGAGATATCCAATGTGACAACGGGTACATCAAGGAAAATGGATGCATCCGTATTAAATGTTAGAACAGATGAATTAATCACCAACACTCATGTCACATCAAATCTTTCCAAAGAAAGGAAGCCTGCGACAAGACAAACGATGACAGATGCGGAAAAATATGAGGCCGACATTCTAAGTCGACCAAGTGTTTTTACGGCAAGGAAAGCCACTGCTGTCAAAGTTACATCTTCCGCCGTCACCCAAAGACCAAATCCCAACCCAAGGATGCGACAAGGGTCAGATTCCTCCCCGGAAAGAGATATTGGCACTGGGCTTAATCAAGTGAGCAGAGTTACGACAGCATCACAGCGAACTACTACCACCGTTGCCAGGGAAAACAGTAAATTACAAGAGCAAAAGGTAGACATAAACCATGCTGATGAAGAGCTACGTGAAGATGAGGAAAATCCTTTGAATCCGCCAAAACGATTTACGACTGCAGGTACACAGTTAGAAAGTCCTGGTGCCGTGCTGAAGGCAAAAAGTTTATTTGAAAATAAAGCACAAGAAGCAGCGAAAGACAGGAGCTCCATTGAATTGGGATCTAAAGTGACAACCAGTCCCAAACTTACTGTCTCTGCAAAAGCAGCCCTATTTGAAGCACGATCACGCGGTGAACAAATTAGCGTTTTATCTGGATCCTCTCAATCCCTAAATGAACAAGACGAAGATACTGATGACAAGGACGACATACAAGACAGACTATCATTAGCTGTACCCAGTCAACGTGGGTATAAAACTTCTAAAGTTCCTGAGGTCATCGAACGAGCACAATCGATGGAGAGACGTGTGTCTGAAGTTGTTTCAGTTGTACGTAAAACCGCTACCTCAGAATTCACTGACTGTGAAACCCCAGATATTATTCAACAAGATGTCAAGGTTACTCGTAAAAGTGACGCAAAAAATGACTCCAGAAAATCCCCATCAACAAGAGGCCAGCAAAGTAAATCAAAAACCATGTCACCTGGTAAAGCACCTTTGGAATCCCAAAAACCTTTGTCTGCAGTTCCACCACAATCACCAGCAAAATCTGAACTCCGGGGAAAATCTCCAGCCAGGTCACCACAAAAGAGCGATAGAGCCACATCCCGAAGAAGATCCTCTCCGTCTGAGTCTCCTGAGCGATTTCCGCTGGACAAGAAAAGAGAAAGTGATGCAGGAATCACAATGTCAGCGTTGAAAAATGGTGATTACGTGGGCCCCAGTGTCGTGAGAACAGTCCACAGAACAGTTATTGAGGAAAACAATAACAATACCGGGAGAAGAGGTTCCATAGGAATATTGACAACAGTAGACAGGCGGGAATCCCTTTCAAGAATTGAAAAACTACCTATTGAAGCGCCCATTGATCTGATTGACCTAAAAAGAAAAGACTCGCGTGGGATTTCTCTCGCATCATCAAAAATAATAATACAAAATCAACAGCAGAGAAAGGCTTTACAGGACATTGAACAGAAAAACATTGATAATCGAGAACACATTTTTATACGTCATGAGACTCCGGAGAGGCAGCCATCAAAAGATATCATTACCACAAATCAAACAATTTTACCTGAGCTAAAATCTACCAATGTAGTGAGGCAAGCAACTAGACGGCAACAAATGGAATCTACAACCACCGGGTTCACTCCAGAGACTGTTGTGCCCACATTACAAAGCGAAGTAGATGATATCAAAAAACCCTTACCTGACTCTACCAGATCATCCGGTAGGAGAAGCAGTCCAGAAACAAGCAGAGTAAGCACAAGGACGAGTAAAAGTCCAGAGAGGCTACAACCAGCTCGTGTCTCAGAACCAACGGCAACAACGTCCTCTGCCACCACCACTACTCCCATAGTAAGTAACGTTGCAGAGCGAAGGAGATCATCGAAGGTAGAAGCGATTGTAGCAAGCTTGAAGCAAACATCAACTACAACATCAACATCCGTTTCCAATAGAATGACAAAGTCCGAGTTGAATGCTGTCGAGGAAATGGAAGATATTGACGAGCTGGAAACGCTTCTGGAGAAAGCGACAGATTATGACGAGCGGAGTAGAATCCGTGGGCGTATAAGGTTCCTGAAAAGGAAAGTTACGCTTGTTAGGCGAATAAGTGACTATAACGGATCTCCGGAAAGACAAGTGACTGCCAGCACTGGAGATGCCCCAAATAAAATGTCAGAAAGACCAAAAGCACAATCTCCTGCAAGAACAACAGGTGCCACAACAAATTCGGGCAGCAGCGGCACAGCAACCACCACCGCTTCCACTGTTTCTACATCTGCCATCAGCAATACGGTCTCTTCTGTGGATAGACGTGCTTCAAAGGACACAAAGGTAACGTCACGAAAGTCATCAAATGAATTAATGATGGATAAAAAAGTTAGCTCGAGAAAATCAAGTGACGAACTTGTGAAAAAACCAACAAAATCTACAGTCGATAAGGAAAACAGAATTGAAGAGTGGCAAAGCCGATCCTCTGCACCTCAAAAATCTGACCGTCAGTCACCCGCCAGTAGATGCTCCGTTGAACGAGTAGAGCAAGACAGCCGCACTACCACCGTTTCAAGGGAAACTCGCGAAAGAAAAAGTGCAGAGCGAGCCTCGTCTTCACAAAGGCTCACTTCGCGTTCTAATTCTGGAAAGGTAGTTGGGAAAATTAATAATAATGAAATAATAAAACAAGAAAAATCTGGAGAGCAACCTACATCTGAGGTAGTAGATAAAAGGTTGGGAACGGAACTGAAGCGTAAGTTATCTACAGAAACAAGCGAGCTGTTGAGTACTCGAAATTATTCACGAGACCATGAAAGGCAACCTGGAAAATGTGAAGAGCAAACTTTAGTTTCTTCTTCGGCACTGGGTGAAAACAATGTTTTGCAAGATCTAGATCTGTACTCTTCGAGAAGAAGCTCAAGGAATTCAGAGGATGATAAAGCTGATCTTGATAAACTACGAAAGTCTTTGATAAAAAGTGGATCCCCTTCTCGATTGAAGCAAACAGAAGAAGAAAATATTAATGTTAGAGAGAAATCATCGGGATCTTCCAGCCCCAAATCAAAGCCATCATCTCGTGCCACTTCTCCTCAGAGGAGTGAAATACCAATTTCAGCACGTATGAAGCGAGAGAGATCATTGTCACCTCCCAAGATAAGCTCAAGGGATTCCACCTCAGATAGAATTGAAATACCTGTTGGGGAGGTGGTTCATGCGGACGACACTGCGTCTGAGAAAACCGAGGAAACTAGACGAATTCAGAGGGAAGAAGAACAGCAACGGGTCATAGAAAAAGTAACGGAAACTCTAAAACCTGTTAAAGAAACATCACCAACAGTAACAACAGCAGTGAAGAAGTCGGTTCCATCAAGAAACGTTTCATCGCGTAAATCATCCACTGAAGTTGTTATTGAGGAGAAATCTAGAAGGCTGTCCACCAGTAACAGAGAAATAAAGGGGTCAGAGAGTCAACCCATGACGGATGCGGAAAAATATGAAGCAGACATTCTTAGCAGACCTAGTGTATTTGCTGCTAGACGAGCTAAGGGCGTGGAATCTTCTGAAACAATCTCTCAGCCTAAAAAGGAAGCCAACCCATCAGCTAGAAAAAGTTCATCGCCAGAGAGAGAAAAAGGTATGCCAACAGGTATTATAACAGATAGTACAGCAACGTCCCAAACTGCAACGGTAAGTGACAAAAAAGAATCATCTCGTCGTACTTCTGTGACACGTGGAGATTCATCAAGATGCATTACGTCAAAAGCACAAGTCTCAACAAATGATCAATCAGCTACCAGTGACAATACCAAGGTTGCTCAGAGAAAACAATCTACAGACGAGTCAATAGCAACGACCAATAAATCATCACGGAGCAATGCCTATACCAAAAGAGGAAGTTCTAAGGAACTAACTAAGAAATCATCAAGGGTGGAGGAAACAGTCGTGAAAAATGAAAAATCACAGCTTAATGAAACTGTAAATGAAGCCACAAGTCGTACGACTAAGGAAAGTTCAGATGAGGCCAAATTACGTGTCACACAATCGTCAGGACAAGAACCTTCTACTACCAAACAACCAGAAACTGACAGGACAGCAACCAGTACCACAACTGAACGTAATGTCGATGAAGTGGGAAGTGATGAAACCACTAAAGTTACTAGCATTACTTCAACCGCAGCAGTTACTGGATCCAATACAAGTAATAAAGTTCCATCAGATGAACAAAAATCTAGTAGAATGACAACAAGATCTTTTTCACCGCCAAACTTCAACACCACGGGAAGTAATAAAACAGTGGGGGCTACTTCAACATCCACCGTTTCATCAACATCCATAACAACTCGACGGACAGGTGGCTCTTCTTCTCCTCAAAAGAACACCACTCCGGCAAAGAAGGTCAACGAGAGGGTTCAGAGTACTGATATAGTCACGTCAAGTTATGGAGTGGGACCTGTAGACGATGATGGGACCCCACTATTTGGTTTGCGAGCTTTGAGAAAAATTAAACAAGTCCAAGAGCAAATGGAAACCACTTCAGATGTCGACGACAATGATCAGACATCGTCCTCAAACACCACTCAAGAACTATCAAAAACTGCCACAAAGAACACATCTTCTTCTTCTTCTTCAACTCCGGACAAACCCACTATTGATCCTACTATTGCTTCTGCTGCTGCCGCCACCACCAACACCACCACCACCACCATGAATACAACCAGCAATCTTCACAGCCTCCGGTCAAATGATATGTATGGTTTAAGAGCACTCAGGAAACAAACAGCAGAAAGTGAAAATGAGTCAACTCCACAGCGTCGAAAAACCCCACCAGCATCATCATCGTCAGTTGTAAAAGATGGACGCACCATGGGCTCTTCTCGAACGATTACGACTGCAACTACAGGCACTGCTTCTTCCTCTATTGTGTCATCTAAAAACTCAAATAGCTCAACTTCAACAAATGAAAAGACAAGTTCAAAAACTTTGTCCAAAAAATCAAGTGAGATGCAGGAAGATGATATGCAAACTTGCAATACAAGTGGAGATACTGTTACATCATCATCTACCATGGAACCCTCATCTTCAATCACTACACTATCTTCCAATGACTCGAGAAAAACAAGCTCTCCAAAATCAATTTTGAAGAAAACTTCATCCTTTACTTCAAGCTCATCCCGCAAAAACAGTGGTAGTGGGGGAGGCAAAGACGAGCAACCTTCCGCAGTGGCAACTGGAGATTGCATTCCAGAAGCTGTAAAAGAAGAACTTTCCACTAATAGCAACAAACGTGTTACTTCCTCCTCTACTACAACTACAAGGTCGAGCACGGCGGCTCGCACTGAATCTAATACTGGTATTAGATCCTCTTCCTCCAGTGCCAGAAATACTCCAGAGAGAAAAATGTCTGGTAAAATAATATCCCAGGATGATGAATCATGGAGAAGACAAAGATCAAGCTCGCCACAGCAAGTATCATCTGCCTCAACTTTCTCTCGGGGGAAAGTTGGACGATCATCTGTGAGAGAGATGTCAAAACGATTTGAGAGTGACAATGATGAGGATATCAGTAAGGCTAGTAGTTGTACTTCGCTAACTTCTGCAGAAATGCGTGCTGGTAGTACGGGTCGCGACTCACCCTCCTTGTCGCGAGGAAGTCGAGCAGAAAGTCCGAGTCGAATCCCGTTGTCTATCAAATCTACAACAATGACGTCCACATCATCGTCGGTATCAAGTGCTCCCAGGCCGGAAATGCAAAAGGATGCCATCGTTGTTGATAGCATTCATGGTTCTGGGATGGGAACTGTCACTACAGAATTGGAAACATTTGATACAGGAGGACCTATCATTTGTAGAGACGAGGACGGAGGAGAGCTACGCTTTCAGGGTAGCCAACAGCGAAAACGTCAGCAAAGACATTTTGAAACAGCAACTGGATCTGGATCCATCTCCATTACCCAATCTCGGGTTGTAACAACATCTTCCAGAACCACCACAAGTTCATCTGGAAGAAGTTTTTTAAATGACCAAAGTCCCATTCAAAATTTGGAAGATGTAATAGTCCGAATGAGAGGAGAGGATCCAGAGCTTACGAAATCCTTTGTTCAACAGCCTGATGGAGAAACGACCATTGTCATTCAAGGAAATAACGAAGGACGTAATCTTCTCAATAAATTCATTGGAGCTCAGGTTATCATGCAAGCTGTGGAACCAATGCTACTTGCTCAACAAAAGGTAAAGTAGCATAAATTCTCATTGTATCATTCCATTTTGCTTTCCAATACTCTTTCACCTTTTATAAAAATCAAAATTTCCGTCATGATTATTATGATCTGCTATTATAGTACTCAAGGACTTCTATTGATACATAAATACGCTTACCTCATTAGCGTCACTCAGCTTCTTTTCAATATGATTTTAACAAAACGTTAAATCTGTCTCAAATTGAATAAAATAATAATTTTGTACAAGGTAGGGTGGAGTATTTATTCAGGAAGATCCGGGTAGCAATATAGTGAGTAAACATTAAAAATACAAAACGTCGATAGATCAATACACTCATCAGCATGCATATGGCATAAGATAATTTTCCAATATAATCATCATGATACATTCTGGATTCCATCCCTGGTATTTTATTTTTGTCTCTTGGCTTGGCATGAGTACAAAATTTGTTTTCGCAACTTTGCACTCCATGCTTCCATATATATCATCATGAAAAATAAGCATAAACACTCGTTTTCATTTCAAGTCAGATTCAAAAAGGTAGAACTGACGTATTATTAGTTGGCGTTGTCGTTGGCACAGGAGATCATGAATGAGGATGAAGTTTTGCCCAGGTGCATTTCCCTACAGATGTCCCAGGAAAGTAAGAGGCATTCGTTAATGTTTTGAGGGCTTTTTGAATTATTTTGTGAATTCTCTTATTTCACCAAAATATTTATCTTCTGATACATATTTGCAAAAAAAATACCGTTTTCTTATTCCAATCACCTCATTGCCAAAAAAAAAGTTAAGTTCAATTGATGAATTTTTTTTTGCATTTGTACCCGCAAAATACTTTATTCCACTGTCCCAATGTTAGTATGTCCTAGCCTCTACTTGTAAACTCTTGCCAAACCAAGAAAGTAGCGTGGGACTTTAGTAGCATCCGGAGTTTGATAACAGCGCATAAGAACGTTTTAAGTACAAATGCATTATTTGTCTCTTGTGGCACCCGGGAATTCATTTACCTACCAAGAAATTTGTTATATTAATTCGAACCAGAAAATAAAACGTTCAATTAGAAACGCAAATAAGTTTTGTCCTTTTAGTTACGTCAGCTTTAGATAAGCCCATTATTGTGTTGTATGCATGTGCAATGTAATTTGCCATTAATTTATTGGTCTCACGAGGTCTGCTTATTTTCCTGCTATCGCATTATTGCTGTTATGCCAAGTGGAATCAAAAAGAACTTTTAGCAAAATCTGCATGTAATGTAGGGGGCTTTATTTGTTTCTTTGAATCAAAATAAAACGAGGAAAAGTCTAATTTCTGAAGAAACAAATGGAGGAAGATTAGGCACATGCGTATTGTAACAAACGGATTTGTAAACAGGATCGGATATTTTCTACAATTTTAGCTGTGAATGTAGACATCCGTGTTTGTTATTTGTTTAAAGGTCACAGATTTATTCTTCTCTGACAGTGGTAAAACACAGTCTCATTTTGTCCCAACTATTAATTCGGTTGAATTATATGACTGGATAGCACTAACAGTTGACAAGATCCAATGCTCTAACTCTGTGTCAGTTAATAGAGTTTACCTGACTGATGTGGTGAGCATTAATTATCATTCAGCAAATATGTCAATAAATGGCATACCAATGATTAATGAGCCATTGAAAGAAACGGCACAACAATGTTATTATGCAACAAATGTTGAATATCATCTCTGCTGTAGCACCAATTGTTCCAATATTCCTGTTCAACGACTATGTATGTATAAGTTTCCAGTTTCCGTATAAACATAGCAACATAGTTTAGCAATATACATTTCTCAGAGAAAAAAGTATTTGTTAAATTTTTAATTGCATATATCTTATTCCATTTTGGATCACTTCAAAACATAAAGCCACGTCGTTGGAAGGAATAACTTGCAAACGAATTTTGTTGTTTTGGTAGAAGTTGTTACATAAGGTTATTTATTTTCCCGTTTTTTTCTTTCATGACTCTTCTTATATGACACAAAGCACTATCAGGATTGGGGAAAGTCGAGGCGATTTATGTTTTCCATCTCATCTCTCTCCTCTCTCTCTCTCTCTCTCTCTCTCTCTCTGCTGATTCTTTTTTTGCGTAAAGGCTTTCCCATTTTCAAACAAAGTATAACCAAACAAACAACGAATCTAACCGTGCATCATTATCATTGAGTTGGTATATAGAATATGTTGAAAATAATATGAACACACTACTGCTCTTGCTGGAATTCGACTTCCTTTTTGTGCTAATATAAAGGGCAGTAAAATATGTGGAACAGTATAAAGTACTCAACTCAAGCCATGTAAGATATTATGTAGTAATAAAACAACTACAAGTTGAAACTCTAGTCTAGCAATGCCCTTTTTTCACATTTTATTTGCATTTTCTCATGATTTCTTCCGTTTTCCTTTGTGGTTGATTTTCTACACGCTTTTGTTGTATTCGCCCCATAAATATAAAGAAAGCATATTACTATAATGCTATACAGCAGTTAACTTTGTGCGTATGTGTTTGGGGGAGAGAGAAACAGCTTTACACGATCTTTAGATTAAAACCTAGTTAAGTAGGCAAGCAAAACGAGTAGATCGGCAAAATAAAAAATCTACAGAGTTGTACCCTAACATGTGTAGTAGTTACAATCAATGTAGAATTAATAATGGTGTTCTTAATATTCCATGCTGTTTTTATGCAATAGTAAACTAAAGCGAATTTCGATTAAACACCTAATATGTGGAATTTTGTAGAAACTTAAATACATAAAAGGTTGTTGATGGAAAGATCTGGTATTTTTTTAGTTCCAACTTTGTCGAAATAAATGTCGAAAATAATGCAATGTAGCCAGCCGTCTTCATTCTTCATTGTGGAAGAAATCTTTTGTTTGACGCAATGGTTGTCGTAATTAGTTTAGCTTTCGGATGGATAAATACATAAATGATGAAGTAGACAAATACGACTTGTGTATATATTTTGTACATTAATGCAATGTCAAAATATTATCCATTAAATACTGGCATAGAAGGATTAACGAATGACATACTATTGTATTTTTACCGATTTTACTATTATCAACACGGAGCAAAGTATTTAATTTATTTGTGTTTTCTTTAAGTCATCACCATCAAGGGAGTCATTGTATGATAAAATATTTATTTAAAGTAATATTCGGCAATCAAGATTGTATAAACGAACGAGTTATTGTGCAACTACCGCAAGCTAAAGACCTCATACGGAAGTTTTTAACTGCCAGCAGAAAGTGTTACCTCCAGGGTATATCCTGTCACTGTTGTTCAAAAAACGCTATGCTTTGTACAGCTGCATATTGAGCTGCCTTTTTAATCTTTAAAACGTCTGTTTCGTTCCAATATTTCTGTTTCTTCATCTCTAGTCAATAGTATGCATGTATTGTAGAGGCAGGGTCGGGCGTTAAATGCGCAGTTAGTAGAATTTAATGGCGATGATGATAAATAAACAGTCATCATCATCAACATCAGCCATCGCAAATATGTTAATTTTCCATATCCTTCGCCTTCATTCAAATGAATACGCAAAGAGGAAGAGAGGAAGAAATGTACATTTTCGTATACTTCAATTCCATTCCTCATTATCACCACCACCATTGTGCATATCTAATCTTTAAAATAAACCCTAGTAAACGATTAAAATCAGGACCGTTGAAAAATTAATATAGTTAATTATTAAGCTTTGGCCCCTTACCACCAGGTGTATGAACTAATAGCGTTGAAAATTTATAGAGATCTATTCCTCAGGTTTATCCTTTCACCCCTACAGTATTATATATTCATTTTATCATAAGGATATTTCACGAGAATTTTGCTAGAAAATATGTTATGAATGTGCACATACACACATATTATTTACATGTGATATCTTTATCTCCTGTTTTGCCCTGCCACTTACTACTAGTTTTACCTTTCAAAATTTAGATTTTGTTGACACACGTCTGTCATGTAAAAGAAAAGTGAAGTTAGTATACAAGTTGTGGTGAAGAACCGATAAATGATTCTGTTCTGGTTTTGCCTTTAAAAAATGTGGAATAAGCTACCTATTCACTTTTACAACAACCAAGTGCCTGTTTCTTTGAAATCGATTACTTGAAAATTCTAGCAAAATTATAAAAAAAGTATACTATTCACAGTATTCGCCCAACGCCCAACTAGACCAGATGTGTTTCTCGAGTTTAAAAAAAACTATTTTTACTGTTACTACTCCTATGCTTTCCATCGTGAACGTCAACACTGCTAAATGGAAAACGGATGGATAGAAAGGAGGAAAAAACTTTCAAACTAATAGTACAAGATAATCCATCTTGTTTTAAATGTGCACAAAACAAAATACATGCATTCACACCAAACACCAAACTTATAAAATATATTGGGAAATGTACATGAAGCTTTCTTTTTATACGTTAGTTCAGTTGGTGAAAGGTGCCACTTTTGGATACTTTAAATCCAATTTTGGACACTCGAAATGAGACACCAAGAATTTTATATTTAAAAGCGGTTGCGTACAACTGCGATGCGATCTCTTGCCTTTTTATGTTATAAGCTTTTACGACGGATCACAACAAACGTTTTACAAATCAAATATGTTTATGATGATGATCCTTTGAACGTTTGTGTCCGTTCGACCAGTTTGTCCGAAACCTTGGGCACAAGTTTGGGGGTGGAAATTTCAGGAGGAAAATTCCCACTCAGAAGACTGGGCGTCGGAAACCAAGTTAGATCAGGATTTGATATATTACGCAACTGTCTTATGAAGCTTTAGCTCTTATACGTTGTAGTACCAGCCAAATCGGTTTTATCCTATAACCCTCGGGGTGACAATAACCAACGCCAGAAGTTTCTAAATTTCCTTAATTTTATATTTCTGTAAACTAAAGTTTGTTACTCTTTAACATATTTTGATACTTTTAATTTTAATTAATTTTCCTGCTTAATTTGTTTTTTGCCTTTTTGTGTCCAAAAGTGGACACTTTTGAGTGTGGATTTATAGTATTCAAAAGTAGCTCCTTTCCCCAACTGTGCGTGTCTTAAACCTACAACCAATTTCTCTGCATGTATGTATATTCTATACCAATATATTGTATAGTGTAGAGAGTCTTCGTTTTGAACTCTCTCTCTCTCTCTGAAGTACCTAAAAAAGTGAACTTGTTCAACCATAACATTACACACTTGCACATTTATTCCGCTGACAGCCCAATAGAGACAGACAGGCGCTGAGTCATGTCAAGTCCAAGTAGGTATCATAATAGTATGCCTGATTGAAAAAGAAGATGGAAAATCGGGAAAGCCGTGTTGTGGCAGTTGTAGTATATTGATGAAAAAGGAAGTTTCAACTTCCGCCATGAGATAAGAATATTATTACCATGTAGTAGTTTTTCATTGCATATGTGAGTAGCAGCAGTGATTTTCGTGTGCATGACCTCTTACTCATTTTTAGTTGTTAAAACTAGGTAATTACATATAAGATGCAATTTGCCATTTAAGCTTTTAAGCATCTCTTATCGTCTTATCTACATTACATTGATGAAGTGTTACATAATACACTACTTTTATTTATCTCGACAAAAGGAGTATGAGGCACAAATAGTTTTGCTAAAATAATAGTGAGTTAGCGAAAGAGAGAAAAGTTGGCCGTTTTTTAAATATTTTGTATCTATGTTTTTCGTTTCTCTGTGTAGACTTCATCTATTTCACTCAAGAAAGTTTATTTCATCACCATTATCAATATAATGATTATTATTACTTAAGCAGGTTTTTCCCCTCTGTATTATCATTTTACTCCACTCACTGTTATTAACGGAAGCAAAAAGGTGGATGCGCTTTAAAAAACAGAAAGTATGTCAGGGAAAAAGTGAGCATGCCAAAAAAATGTCTGTGTTTGTATTAGCCACTATAGTTTGGCCAATTGTTACATCCTATATGCTTATTTAGATGCAACACACAACAAATATATACATTTTTGAATACGTATGTATATATAGGCTAGTCACATGAATTTCTAGTTTCTAAATTGGTACAAACTAGGTACGTATGTACATATTTCTAAAAAAGTGTACTGCTTTTATAGACACATCTGCTTTTAAACTTTAAAATTGTTTGATGAGACGAAAACGCATAAACTGTAACGCTTTGCCTTGTATCCATCCATACAGCATGCAATGTACGACAAGTCGTTGTATATATCAAGCGTCGTCTTCTTTTTCCTTCCTCACCAGTCATCTTCCATATGTACTTATATGGAATTGTTCGCAACTTCTTCCGTCTTTTCTCAATCTCAATATAAGATAGATAATACAGAACATATATATATATAGAGAGAGAGAGAGGGAGGGAGAGCGAAACTTCTCTCTTGATTCTCTTTTTTGTGTGTGTAAATAGATTGGAATATTGTGAGAAAGTGAGAGAAACCTCAACTAAATCCAGAAAACACCCGCACCAAATAATATGCTTCACGCTATTATGTTTTGTGTATATTTTCTTGGAATAAGTTTTGGGTCTGCACGTTTTTATTTATGTATATCTCCTCACAGTGCAGTATATGTATATATTGAACCATGATGATACGATGATGATCCATGATGATGATAATATGCCTGTTGAAAGGAGACATTTTTATAGATTCTTTTTAGTTAGCTCCATGTACGACCATCTCTTCAAGTAGTAATGTTGCACACGCATTTACACGAACCTTTTAAAGTGCACTACTCCTGTTTTTTTAAAGTGATCGGCCATACTTTTAACTATTAAAGTAAAATTATTCTCGAGCCCGACACAAGACGAAAGGAAAAAAATATTTCCAGTTTGTACATTTTTTACGATTGCACGCTTTTTGCTTTACATTTGTTTTAACTTGTTTTTTTTCTCTCTCTTGTTTCTCACATGTACCAGTATTGCTCAGCATCATTCTTATCGTCTTCACCAAAATTCCTTCTTTGCTATTTACAGCGTTCATGCGTCTTTCATGGAGGATGTAGTAAACTGCAAAGTTTCAATAACATGTACTAATATTACTGTTGCAGCAGATGTATGTTACAGCCTATGTGAACTTTGCATATCGCATTTACATTTTGGAACAGGTTCCAAACATTGGTTTATGTTGAAACACGATGATCCGCTGTCGAGGTTACAAAAAATGTCAGCTCAAAATTTCTTTCTATAGAGTAGTGGTGATGGTGGTATTCAGCAGGAGTAGTTATACTTAAGATTACTTTACAAATTGCACTATTTAATGCGTTATGTGGATACGCGTAATAATTATAAAAAAATATAGAAAAGTAGTGAAAGGAAAGTGAAAAAATGTATATCTTGTGCTTGTTTATGACTTGCTAATATATCACAAGAGGTATCATAAAGTACGCTAAAAGTTGACAAACACTACTTTTAAATTAATAGGGCACTATATATATTTTTACTAAAAAATCTATATGCAACTATGTTCGTTTATTGTTTTACAAAAGATATATATATGCTCTGTTGCCACCCACAGTGATATCGACAGACAAACGTTCAGAAATTCATATAAGGTAGGCTTCTCGTACTACATACATACTAAGAAGCTATATAGCAGTTTTAAAACAACTTGACTTATTTATTTTATGCGTTGCACTTTTCAAACGCATGTATTGAATTATAGGAAGCATTCTTTATTTTAAAGCATTGATAATTGGAGAGAGATTTACTCCAACGACTACTTCCGCCATGGAGCCATGCATGTACCTATACATACTTCCCAATAACGTATCACTAACTCTCTTCTTTCAATAATGAGCTTTCGGAGTTTAACGACTTTTATTCTCTGTTTATGTTTTTCTCAAACTCCGCAGTCTGTATTGTAGTGCTTGTAGTAGGTGCAAGTGTTTTGCTGGATGGCACGCACTGAACCTAGTTCTGTACGTTTAGTTTTTCGGTAATTTTCCAACGTCCTGTGAGAGTAGCTTGGCGGATATGCAACAGAAGTCTAACACTACCAGCATATAGGGTTTTGTAACAATGTCAGCATTGTTTTAGCAATGAGCGCATAGCGTAAACTAAAGTATCATTTCTTTCTAAATTGTAAATTTGAATTGCCTCAAAACTTATTTGTCCATTCATTTATATCAGTATAAAAATACTTATTTCTCAATCTAAATCTTTATCTTTATATCTAAATCTCTTGAAATCTTTCGTGAGGCCATATTAAAACAATATTAACGTTGAATTTGAAATGTAAGTACAAGTAAATAAATGCAAGTATATATATACCTGTATATTCCATATATTCATTTCAAATGTGGAATCTGAATCAATTCTGACAAAGTTTCAATTATAGTAGTCTTGCGAATACTTGAGTACAGTAGACGAGTGATACAAGTGAATGTGCTGAAAATTTATACGTTTCTTCAGTTCAACATCCCGCCACCTTCCAATAGGAATTAATATACATAGATCAATCTAACACGTTCCAATAATGAGCTAAATGTAGTGTTAATGGGTTTTATGTGTTATTATATAACAGCAGTAGTAAAGTGATCGCAAGTTTTACAAGTTAGAAATTTATTGTGGCTCGGGGTGAGTGAGTTTGTTGGGTATACTCGGTGAAGGACATTAGGTACGATTAATCATCGTCACACAAACTGTGATCATTACATCACCCTTTTCTCACAATTCTTGTAAGTACTTCCACATTTTACAAGAGATTTACGCTACTGCTACTTGTATGCACATTACACGCATGTGCTACTCACATATGTAGATTTAATGTATTTTATTATTATCATTTCTACTATTTCGTAGGTTTAGGAATTGTGGTTTTGATACAAAAATATCTACCTGAATTTGTATATAAGTGTGCTATAATTTGTAAGTAAATATAGTGGATATAATAGTATTGTGCATACATAAGTGTTTTTTTTCTGCATGTAGGAATTGATCGTACCTTTCTCATGGTATCCCTATATATCCGACTTGAAATTCAAAACTTGGCTCAGTATACATCTGACATCATGTAAAAAATGTAATCAAGTTATTTGTTTTACTGATAAATTTTGCGCAAATTTGCGACAAGCAAGATATACAAGATGTTCCGGTGTTCACTTTGCTATTTTTGTACAACCGACACCAACAGAAAAGATTTAAAAAAAAGTATGATACGCTTTACCTACACACACGCATCTCTTTCTCTTCCCTGTTTTTTCACCCGAACCATGTAGCATCCAAAGTTTTACATTTACTACAACACGAATGTGGCATGTAGTGTACACCATACCATGTAATACGTTTATATATCATGAATGATTTGATTACCTTCATCTTAAGATTTTGGTTAGTGCTATATTGCGAATACATACAGAGGACGATGACTCAAATTATAGCAAAGACATTTATATGTACTACTTACAAAATTTAATTTGGTGCTTAGGTATATCTTATATCTAAAAGTCTGCGTTAACTTCATTACACTTGCCTCTGAATTGAACTGTTGTACAAGTCAAGTTCAAGACTAGACGTAGAGATTTTAAAAAAAAATGCACAATAAATGCCTCCGACTTTGCCTGTACCTTTTGTCATCAATGGTTTTTTCTTGTCAATCGAATAGATTCGGTGTGTAGGTATTTATCCTTGATATCTTGCAAATGTTTGATATGAAAAACACTTTGTAGTACTATTATGCAATCTCGATGACAATAGAAAATACTTTTGAAAAAGCAAAACCAATTCTTCAAAGCTATTGCAATTCTAGTAAAGGTTATAGCAGTCAAATTTGATTCCGTTTCCCAGCTCTCAGAAGCTAGTTTCCGCTTCAGAACATGACGAAAAAAATGTGCAGATATTATTGGTGGTAAATTGGTGATATTTGTTTTTAGTTTTCATTTGCAATATATTTGAGGAAAGCAATAAACACATTTTTCAACATTAACTCAACAATTAGTTGAGTAAAAAATCAAAACCATTTAAAAAAATTAAACTTTCTTTTAAAATACATGGATTCGTGTGTGATTTCCAAGTTTTGTTTTAAAGAACATTCTAGTCGGAAACATTTAAAAACAGTATATACTCATTACTTGAACATTATTCTCATTATTTTAAATGTGGTAACGTGTTATTAAAAGCGCTATAAAGCGCCACGAATGCGTCAAAACTAGCCTTTCATCGTCGCTATAAAATATCATCATCATGCCAACTTGTAAACATCACCGAGGAAAATGTATCCAATGGCGTACATCAAATACCTCTATATTTATAAACTTTTAAAACATCTTTGAAAAATTAATGTGTGCAGTTCAAGTTGAAAGTATGACGGTTGCCACAAGTGTGGAAGAGGAGGAGGGTGAGAGGAAATAGAAATGCACTGATATGATGAGGCATCAGACCTTGCCCACTTTTTTTTTTTTTTTTGAAGCACTGCACTTCATCAACCGACCGAGTTATTATTATCAATATTTATATACATGATATATATACATACATACATATTTCCTTACATTTAATATATTGTCCTTCTATCATCTTTCATGATAGTAAGACTACATAGAGTAAATACTACCATTAGGAAAAACCGAAACCATCGTCTCACCAAAAAGCTATATATGCAGTGACAATATAGTGCAGATATTCTGAGTCGAGATAAAAGAAGCCAAAAGCAGTGGGAATTTCCATAAGCCATCTTTGACTTTATTATATAGTACATAGTATACAACATAAAATACATAATATTAATTCTGTTCTGGTCTACAAACCCCATCAGCATCATATATCGACAAATCACCATCATCATCTTCCTCATGTCATCTTCTTCCACCGAAGCATAATATATTTCACATTTTGACGCTCATTTCGCATCTTCCTTTGGGCAACTAACCTGACAAACAAAATGAGAGTTTCCTACGAACTAGTACGAAATATAAATTTTGTTCACCTCAAATAACCTATACAATCTGCCTTTTGTTGTTATTGTTATTATTATTATTATTCTTTTCTTGTAAAAAGAGCAAGTTATGTAACAAAATCTGTCTCTCTTGTTGTGTACCAGCGTCGAGAATTCCTGGTACTCAAACGAAAAAGGACCTCTTGTCATTTGGCTTCACTTTTTTGCTTCGTTCTTGTTTTCTATTATTATTATCGTTCCTATTCTTGCTTTTCCGTTGTACGTGTTGTTCACTTGTTACTACACACAAACATACAACATATAACATCCTGCTGCACTCTACTACTCTGTGCTTCTTGTTATCATTACTATATTATGTATTATTATTACTGTTGTAGTTTGTGAACACGCTTGTACTTATGATTACGGTTATTATCATGCTGTATTGTTAATAAAAAAAATACGTACGAAATCGAATGCACTATATTTTACTGCCACCAGACGTCATTACTATTGAATCATCACAAGCCAGTTCAACGTTTTTTGTTTTGGTTTTTTCCTCTACCACATTACATAAAAAATAATACATACCTGTGTGTAGTTTACACACTATGCAAAAGAGTGTGCATTAAAAGAGGCAATAGAAGAAAGCAAGTGAGTCCTGTTGTTGTTGTTGTTCAATTTATGACATTGTATATTATCCTGCAACGTCTCTTGTGCCTTCTGGAGAAAGTAATGTAGTCAAAAGAGATTTTTTCATCGTAAACCAGATAAGATTTTTTTCTTGTAATCTCAAACTTACTTTCATGTTTCTTTGTTTGTTATGTAACATCACCGCAAGTTAGCATCTTTTTTTCGTCTGTTGTTGGACAATAACTTTTTGTCAAAGGAGAGGATAAAGGAAGAGACAATGCCGCAAACGATAATGATTGCAAACGAATTGCATTGCGGAAGTAAAGACGACAGTGGAAGTTCTCTCGATGTTATGGAAAAGATACACCAAATGCAAGGAAATTGCTATTAGCCAATTTTGGGAAACTTTTTTTTTATGACTTTCTGTAATTCTTGTTGTTGTCGACGAAAATAAAAAGCTTAAAAAACTTGAACGCTTTAAACGATGAAGACGAAAGAGAATACTGGTTACTAGTGTAGTTCTACAAAAAAAAGTATACGATAAAGATACAATATCAAGAAAATGGGGAGGAAGTAGATATTTTTTGTGTTTTTAGTATATTGCTTCGTTTCTCATCTCTTGTATCTGTGAACTTTAACTCTGCTCTTTGGGTTTTTTATCCGTTGTTGCGTTGTAACTGTATTGTCAATAAATTTATTGGTTGAGTTGTTCTACCGTCACCACTGGGAGTGCACTTTGTTGTGCGACTCTGCAAAAACTACCAAAATTTGGTTCCTAGTGTGTTTTACGCTTCTCTTTATTATTGCAAAGGTGAGCATGTCGATGTCATCCTCACTTGAGCAAAATGGAGCTGATGTGGAAGCGGAACTACCGGAAACCCCCAAAATATCAGAAATGGTAAGCTATTTCAAGTGCAAAATGCCACCGTTTTTCCCTAGTTTTCTCTTGTTTGTTGTGTGATAAACTCCTTTTCCGTTAAAAGCTTCAACAAAGTAATAAGTAGCCTTGATATCGTAATGTTTTTTAATGATTTTAAAATGCCTAAGTTTATTTTAATTAAAATTAAAAACCATTAAAAAAGTGACAATCAAGTGGGCGTTACAGTTGCTTGGAAAATATACAAACCTAATGCATTTGGTTAGATGTGTCCGTGAAAAAAAGATATCCATATCAATTCACAACATTTACAGTTGTAATTTTATGTTCAGCGACATTTATGTATGCAATCAATTCGCCCTTGGTTAGTATTGGATACGCTGCTTGTGACATAGACCTTGTTTTTATCCCACGAAAATTTATACCATAGCACTTGTCTCACATATTAGTAAATGTCTTACATTATAAACATTAGTACAATAATTTTTAGCTGTTTCTTGGCAACATTTCTCAGGTTTGGATTTACGTCTTCCGTTTCATTATGACAAAAACAATTTCATGTTACACTGTCTCACCCACCACACCATTTAAGCTTTGCTTGCAATGCAAGGAGTAACGCGCGCATCGCACACTAAAACGGCACAGTTGTTTGTGCATGACGCTTCCATAAAGCATTCAGCCGATTAATGCATATATTTTAAACTGTTGTAGATCGCACATGCAATGCATTGTGGAAGCAGAGATTGTTTGCTGTTATACATAAGACGGGTGATTTTAAGAATTTTTGAACTGCGTGTAACCGCAAAATGTCTACAATACAGAAAGATTTAAAACGTCTGCTCCTGATTACATATATTGGCAAAAAAAAAATATAACTTAGCTTATAAAAAAAATAGGAACCTTATACATTTGTGGACATGATAATATGCTAGATAATATGAGTATTATGTGATATGATATACAGATAGAATGTGTGGAGTATGGTTTGGATTTTGGATGTTGCACATAAAATGGCACCCTCATCCACATGCTTTGAAATTATCACGTGTAAGCTACATAATGTTTACTTAATGTGTTTGTGCTAGTCAGAAAGAAGGGCCTATAGATATATAGAATCGTATTTTCCTAAATGATCACCTCATCTTTTTTTGCTTTCGTATTTTCTTTTTCATAGTACGCATTTCCAACAAAGTCTGGTGTTTAGGGAGCGAGAGAAACACTACTACTAAGGAGATATACACAACATATCTGCATGATCGTGGTGTGATTTTTTTATCATCCAACATTACCAAACAAGTCCAGGTTGAAGCCGTCTTGGCTCTTTGGTTTCATTTTTGGCATGCTTCAACTTTCTGCTGAACCCAATGTCTGGCATAAACACGCCTCTCTCTCTATGCATATTATACTTTAACAATCATCTCAAGATTAGGGTAAAAATGAGTGTTTCTATATCACCCTCTGCCTGAAGCCTCACATATACATAATATGTGTAAGATCACGATAATATTGAAGTTGCTGACTACTCAAGTGCAAGTGGTAAGAAAATATCAAAATAATATGCCTTTGGTACTTTAATGCATGTATTTTTATCACAGCATTAGCATTTAAATATAAATTACAAGGATGTGCTTTTAATCAATAATATTATGGAATATGGCTACTTATAAACTATAAGGAAAAGAGATACATATATCAGTGCACTCTACAAAACAATTCATAATACATTATTTTTCTGTTATGACATGATATATCAGTGTTTTTGCGAAAGGATAATTTTTTTGTCAAGTGGACGAAGTTTTCTAAGAAAGACGTAGGAAACTATCACACTATACAAAGGAAGAGAAAATAGTTTCCAAGCTCGTTGACTTGTACAGTGTGATACGTATAGTCAACACCTCCAACCTCTGATTCAGAACTTTTCTTTTGTGTTGTTTCTCATTTCATCTCTCTCATCTCATCTCAACCTTTTCTTTCTTGATATTTTAGTCTGCTGCCTGTTGTCTACCCTTGCTATTTGCGTATATTTTCTGTCCTCTTTCTGTCTCACTTTTTCTATGCAGTATTTCGGTTGTTGTAAACGAAAAGTGTAAATAAATGTATAGAGCGTATGGACGGATGGCATTGGTATCCTCCTACTCACTCGACTCATAATGAAAAATTACACTTTGCATGACGAAAAAAATAGCTAACACACTAAAAAAAAGAATGAAGGAGCTAGACCTCATATATGTCAAACTGTGAGACAAGTTAGTACTATAATTGATATAGTGAAAGAAAAAAGACAAAAAGGATTTTATTTTCAGAACGTGATTTTGTACGTTAACGTGTGTGTCTGTGTCAGGAGGCTGACGTTGACAAGTATGAAGGAGATGATATGCTTTTAAAACTTGGTCCAAGATAATTTTCACAATAGGACATAGGTGCTTAATATTATAATCACATTTGAATGTCGGCTTACAGATGGGAATTGGAGTATGTAGGTTCAAAAGGTATTCTGAGAATTTAGACTTTCTCATGGTATTCGTACATATGTAGGTATACATGTACGTACATATAAAATTTATTTTGTGTTTTGTAAATGTTTTTTCTGTGCTGTTTGTAATTTTAAATTGGTTTGCTAGAGTCCGTGCAAAAGGTAAATGAAGCTCAACCTAAAAACATAAATTGTGTTTTAGCAGCGGAAGGATGATAGATGTTTTGTGATGTTGTTTGGAGAGATTACGTCAGTAGTTCTACTTTATACCATCTGTGTACTGACATACATGTATTAGGAAACTCACATGCAGTGTGGTTGTAGGACATTTAAGAAAAAAACCGGCCAAGTATTAACTACGTTTAAATTTTTGCGCAGTTGGTTGTCATCATTCTGAAAAGTAACAAACCTTCACAAATAATTTGTTTTTATTTCTATCGCCAGTTGTACAGGCGAACGGGCTGGACTGACTGGTCATTGCATTTACTTACAAATACTTGAAAATTTTGGACATGGATATAAATATATGAAAATGGTTTCCTTGTGACGAAATAATGGACAATAGCACAAATTAAATATGGATTTTCGCAATTTCGTTAAATATCTAAGTCGCATATTTAAAACCGTCCACATGTTGTTTGTAGGAGCAACACTGATGTCTTTTTATGATCATCTATCGATGTTTGAGGAATTGTCATTTTCTAGTTTCGGCAGCTGTTGTTGTTGTTGTTGTAGTAGTTGCGCTGATCTGCTTTCGACGTAACGCTCTATAACTACTAACTACATACTCCCATTTGAGTCCCATTACAAATTTAACAAAAAAGAGAAGGGAGTCGCGAATTGTAAGCCTCTCACAGATGAAAAGATGATGATAATGACGATGAAGGCTGTTCGAATTGTTTAAATCCATGTGAAACCTCGTTTCTCTAAATACTCTTTTCGCTCCGCTCTTTATCATCCGGCTCAATGTTCCTGTCGTCCTTTCTTCTATCTCTTTTTTTTTAAATAATGAAATAAATAGATACATAAATACTTGTGTTGTCGGTTAATAATGTGACTAGCCATGTTATATAATGTAGGTATATACATATAAATACATATATATTGTATATGTATTTAACATATTTACATAAATGTATTTCCTTCATCGTGACAGAAGCAAGTATATACATGTATAGTATTCTCTCTTCACAACTCGGAATATTATGCATACATTATTTTTATACATCTGTGCTTCCATGATCCGGATCCATGTTGCATAAAAAATACGTAGGCAGTAATAACTATATTTAGGACATTTCCTTCTTTTATTGTTTTGTTTTCGGCGAAAACTCGTGTCTATTTCGCTCCGTTTTTCTCTTTGTTTCGCCTTCAAAGGCACACACACACACAGACACAAATCATTATATCCGACCATTTCCTCTGACTTAAAACGCTTAGTAACTCACTCCTTTTTCTAGCGAGGAGTTTAGTTGGTGAAACTCTTTCTTTCGTTCGTATTTCTTTTTTCTTGATCCGTATTAAGCTAAGCACTTTGACGACAAATTTAAAGTTTTCCAAAAAAAAAAGGATTCGACTGGTAGTGTTTGCTTATCATCCATTTTAAAAATCATTTAGACTATTATTCATTATTATTATTACTATTCATATTTATTTTAGATTTGCTTGTTGCTCGTATTCTCACTTTTTTTACCCCTTTTTATTATTATCATCGTACACTCCCAACTGTCCATTTCGTGCTGGAAATTCAAGAGTTCAACGAGCAGTTTACTGGATGGCGCGTGACGTACTACGGAACAAAACTACGACACACACACACACACTATCCTTCCTTCACTTTTCTTCAAATAATTATTGTGATAGGACGTGGTTACAAGAGACATTCATATCATACCTTAAAATGAATAGTTGTATAGTTGATAGTCAGCAAATAATTTTCATAAACACACACATGCATAAACAGGAAAAGCATCTAGGACAGTGTAGCTCAACCTGAAAAGATACTTTGGAGTCAGTGGTAACAATTGAATAGTGACTTAAGCCTTCTTTCGTCAAATCACTATATTTACCAGCTCTTCTTGGAAGTTGAAAAAAATAAAATATAAACAAGCAGATGTTTATTTCAATTTCTGGCATCATTTCAGTGTGATATGTACATTTTCATATTATAGTAACCCAAGATACTCCCCTGTCTACCGGCATATTGGGCATATATATGATTATGATTATGAAAAACTCACAAGTTGACTTGGCATGGCACTTGAGTTAGAAACCCCGACTATTTAAAAGGATGTGCATTTGCTTTGTATACCTACCTACTTCAAAATCATTTTTATGATCGGAATAGGCGGTGTACGGCTCTATTATGTCTTGTCTAAGTATCATGAAAAGAAGGCTTATACTTTTCTAGTTTTTGCCAATAAATAAAACGTACTCTTAACAAGCTCATAATAACGTACTCAAAGCGTGTATACACACACCAATTGTAAGTATCATGATTAGGGATCATACCTTTACCAACTTTAACTCTTTCCTATATCTCTGCAGAAAAGCTTTCGTTGTATAAAGAAAATATCTAAGCTATATATCTGTCAACGTTTAATTAGTCAACGGCCTTTTTTGATGATTATATAAGTAGTTCGCCATGTTTTTTCTTGACTTGTTTGGCTTGCCTGTATATTAAATCAACTATGTGTCAAAAGTTAGTGTTTAAAAAATATGTTTTCTCTGTATAGCTGGGCAATTGTCAAATAGAAGAAATTGAAGAGAGCTCTCAGCAGCAGCAACAACAGCAGCAGACGCGAACATTTGGTAAGTGGAACACGTGCCAATTCTTTTCTTTTTTAATTATTACTATTAGTATTTACAATTATTGAATATGTAACCATTTTTAATATCAGACTCGATAAATCTATGTATAGTGCTACGTGACGTGTATCAATTAATTGGAGAATGTGGAAAATCGGAGCAAAGCATTTTGCACGTGTAATTTGGCGTGACTAATAACTGCATTGACTAGCTGAACAAATCTATAGCCAAATTAACGAACAAACGATTTTGGCTTGACCTTTCTGTTTTTTTTTTATTTGGGAATTTTTTTAACTGATCTTTTACGTCTCATGGATGAATGATGGCATTTATTATCAAAGCAAAAAGCAGATAATGAAGACTAAAAAAAATATTTTTAATACAACGTTGTGTCTAACCATCTATCTATATCTATTTAGTTAAACGAATAGCTGTGTATTTATTCTATTGTACTTTCACTTTACTAGATCAGTCAAAACATTCAAGTGGGGAAAAACTATTTATGAGCTATTTTGCTCATAGGGAACTTTTTTCGCGTCACCTCTTTTTCTACCAAGTTGTATACAGTACACAGCAGTAGAAATTGCATTCGAAAGAGTTGTTTTTGTTTTATTTATTTGTCTGAGCGTACATTCAAGAAATTGGCAAAGTTTTCCATTTTGTATACACAATATTCGTAAATCTTGAAATTATAAGAAAATCCATCTACCATTCTATGATTAACTTGCGTACTTTAAAAGTATCCACCAAACATGATGTTCAGCTTGAAGACAGCTAATTTTCATATAATTTATTTTATTATGTAATTTAAAAAAGTGCATTTGATGTGCTGAAAAAACGAGTGAACATGTGTAAGTTTACGAATTAGAGAAAATCCATTTTTTTAGCATGGGTAAATGAAACTGGATTTCGCCCGTTAGTAAAAATGTTTTTCCAAAATCTCAATAGTCAAAAGAATAATTCGTTTTTACTTTTTAGTTCACAAATGTCATCACTACATCCTGCATGTAATGGTTGTACAAACATTATCTACACGTTCGACCTATATTGATTTTCAAGTTCAATGACTAGGTCTATCAGTTTTATTTAAAAATTTAGGAGCAATGCCACCACCTATACACTTATGTATGCACTAATGTAAATTTGTAACTAAGATTTTTTAGAGATGTTGATATTTTTCAATCTCTTCGTTCATGTTTGTGTTCTCTGAAAATAATTTGAGAAGTTGATTATTCGCGTTGTTGAAAATAGGAAAAATTAAAACGCCAAGTCCACTTCATGGATATGGTACATACCTACAATATAAATAATTTGGAAACAACTTTCCCTATTAAATGTTCAGACTTTTAACTTAATTTACAATTTCAGCTCTATAAGAAAGTGAGACTTTAAATAACGAAATCAATGTAATTTTTACTGTTGAAAAATGGGACAAACGAAATTCCGAAATTTGTACTTTTTGATTGAAAGTTTACAATGAGCATGCTCATTAGATGAATTCTCATGCTCATTAGATGAATTCTCATGCAATGCATTACATAATCTCACTCAACACATACCAATGAACTAACCAACTTAGAAGATTGATGAACTTGACTTGGTTGAATTGGTCCTTGCAACTATTTGACATTATTGACATAAAATAATAATAATAATAAATATGTATCCGTAGGTGGATCCGGTTCAGTAGAAATCACAGAAGAAAGCTCAACGCAGTTGACCCAAGAAGCTTCAACTGCCTCTGAGACCTCCGGAGATCAAGGACAAGTCGTGTCAGTGCGTGCAGGGGACGTATCCGCCTCATCTCCATCAACGGATGTGACGGGTGAGTTGATGCCCTTGATATTAGGTCAGCTACAAAGCTCTTTGGATATTATCACAGCATCTGCCTCGACATCTGTAGTTAGTGGGATTATTGGTGGCGGTGGTGTTGGGGCTTCTCAAGCTTTACCAAGTCATAATAATAAAGTGGGCAATCACAGTCTTCATCAATTATCTCATTCTAGCTCGCATAATAGTCCTTACATTAGCGTTAACTCGCATAAGAGTTTGGGTAATAGCACTAAGGGAAGTTATGGTACAGGGGCTAATGCTGCTTCTGCCGTTTCATCCGTAAAAACATCATTATCATCACCAAATATACCAGAAGTATATTTTTCGTCTGTCGGCAACGCTTACAATAACATCTTGAACACCGACGACGGTAAAAATAATTATATTGGAAGTAGCGGAGAAAATGGAGCTACAACTTGCACATCTGTAAGCACATCTCTTCATAAAAGTAACAGGAGCATAAAGACTGGTGGCGATAGTGTTCGTACTAGTATTGGTGATGGTGGTGGTGGACTCGATCAGCAACAACGTGAAGAAGAGAGTTCCTCGGGAACAAATAGTCAAGATTGCCTGTTCGATTCTAGCAGTGAATCCGAATCCGGTGAGGACTTGTCAGCAAATGCAAGAAAAAACGGTGGAGCTTCAGCCACTGATGCTGCAACACTTTCTACAACTGCTGCTGGCGCTACAACTGGCGTTATTGCAGATGAGGATACCGTGCCAGTTGTAGAATCATCATCATTAACATCATCAGCACTCTTGCCAGTTACAAACACTGCATCAGTAGGAAACACAGTATCTACCAGTCAATATGACGGCATTTCAACGGAATTCTCCTGTTTTATGGAAGGACTGAAAAATTCGCTCAAGAGGAATACAAATACAAACAAGGAGTCACTTATCCGATCATATTACGGTGGCAGTGGTGGAAACAACAATAACAACAGTGGCAGCAATAGTTGTTGTGCAACCAGTTCATCTCAACAAGTCCGAATTGATTCTAGTAGCATTACGAGTGATAGTGAAGCTTCTTGTCCTGTGACATCTAGTGCTAATAATACTGTCGAAGTTGATACAAAGAGAAAATTCTCAGCTTCTCAGCTATATTTTTCTGTTGACCAGAAAAGTAGCAATGATAAAGCTGATGTAGCGACGAATAGCTTTTTCTCCGGTGAAACACAAGGAATTGCTGGTGAGCTCGCGAGTGAGTTTGAGGGAGAGAGAAAAGCCTGCAATCTGACGTCGGTGTCTGATCCAGTCGGGAACGACTCAGGTCTAATTCAACAGGTTGATAAGGTTTTGACCTTATTACGTGCCTCCCTAGTCAAGGATCCAAACTGTCTTACTAAAATCCCTAGAAATCCTGATATCCATGGATGCGATGCGTCCAAAGAAAAGGAGCTTATTGCGCTTATTGATCGTCTTAAGTCTTCTTTGAGTACGCGAGATCAGGAAGAGGACAAGGAAAATTCATTTACGGCAAATCCCTCTACGTCTTTTGGTGTAGCGGATCAATTGAAAAGTCACAGTGAAAAAGTAAACATTGCCCTTTCAAGTGCGCCGACTTCCACTTTGATTGGATTATTCGAGCAGAATACAGGTCATTCGGAAAAGATGCTTGGTTGTGCTCAACCACACCAACACGACATAACCCCTTTTCCAACGTCAAGAAGTAGCTCAAATGCATGGGCTACTGATTTCTCAGCGTCAAGCGATCAAATAAATAGTACATCTTCGACGGTATCATCATCAACGGATCATATCAACGATAGTCCAACCATGGTGGAGCAAAAGAATCCCTTGTTGAGCAGCAGCGGTGATGCTGCGAAACTAGAGCATAGTAGTGGGGCTGATGGAGTTCCATGGAAAATCAGGCTGGCCAAAAGACGCTCTCAACCGAGATCTCACACAGTTGGTGTTACACAAGAAGAATTGGCCCAGGCTCGAAGGATGTTCGAGGAAGCAAGTGGCTTTCGACTAAATAGTGGAAACTCAAGACAACAACCGTCATATTCCGTGTACTCCAACATGCAGGATTTGTCTTCTTTGGGAAATTCTGAGAGCGTCATTTCTGATACAGGCAAAAGTAATAGTTACAATAGTAGTAATAATGGTCTCACCAAGATAAATAATTATAGCCAGAGTGACGCTACAGTTGTTGGCACGGTTCCGGCGTACGTTAATGCCGTCTCTCCTTCAGAAAATCAGCAAAATAATCTGCCACTCTCACCTACTTCTGTCCCCTTCCCACATGCCTTTTCAGTTGAAAACGTAATGATCGCTGGTAATAATAGTAGCAGCGGTGGTGGTGTTGGTAGAAATAAGCAAGAGAAAATGGTGCCAAGTGGTGGCGGTGGTGGCTCGGTTTCTACATCAAATTGGCAAACCGATGTGGAAAAACGACTGACAAGTATACCTAGGCCTTTTGTCCCTTTCGTGAAGCACGCTACACAGTTTTATGAGGGTTATCAACCTCCCCCTGAACGTCGCATGACCTATGCTAGCATTGACGACAGTTGCCCAGTGCCAGGAGGCGTAATGGGGAATTTAAAAATCAAACCCTTTCGTACCTACTCGCTGGATAGTAATAAACAAACCTCCGACTCCAATGATGATCCCAGTAAGTCTCTTTTTACCCCACAGGAAACTGTTCAGATAGCTATTCACCAGGCTGCCATTAAGAAACAAATGTCTGAAGAGGAGGATCGACGAAAACGAAGAAACAGTTTGTCGTCTTATACGCAGGGCTATGGCCCTGGTATTAAGCAAGATATTTTACTGCCCAAGCCGTACTCTAACCCACACACAAAACAACAATATGTCCAACAGCACAATGATGAGTCGCAGAATCAGGCAGAACCAACGCACAGACAGCTGCATCAATACGAAATTCCAGATAGCCCCAAGCACGTCGTTCCTCCCCAAAACGGATATTCATCTTTATTTCAGTCCGCCGACTCTGGGTATACAGAGGAGAGTGGAACGGAAAGTCATCAGAAGGATGAAAAATCAGCCATTTCCTACGACAGCTCGCCCGTCAATGCGCCAGTCACGATGACCGTAGCACCGTTCAGTGGAAACAATAGCGTCGTAAATATTGGCAGCTCTGGTGGTAGCGGACGTTTAAACGACACTCTGACTTCTTCAGCCAATACAATAACATATACAACAACTCCGTCGGGATGTTTTATTCAGCAACAACAGCCTCAGCAACAGCAGCAGCAACAACAACAGCAATCTCCGAAGAGAATAGAAAATGTTCAGATATCATTGAAGGAGCTCAGCTCATCTGAATTCCCACAGCTACAGATAGCTATCACACTTAACACAAATAATGGCCCATCAAGCGAAAACAATAAAGGGGCTACTACTGCGGTAATGGTTGGTGGGGAAGGAGGGCCAAATTCTTTTAGTGGAATTCCCAATGTCACGACAACCACCACTGCCACAAGTGTCACCACAAATTTACAGCTTGGTACGAATAACGCTGGTGGTAGTGGTGGAGGAAACTACAGTGGAAATACTAGAGCACTGCAAATGGACATGAGTGGTGGTGCTGGTGGAGGCGGCGGTGTTACTTCGCAATACTTTTCAAATGATGAGGGCCAACAAGCGTCTACTTCGCTTTCTAGAGCAATTCGTTACAAAAGTAAAAATGAGAGGAAAAAAAGAATGAAGCGGGCAAACACCATCGACATTCCACACCCACCTGGACTTATATTGCAACAAAATAATGATGATGACGACACGGGAATGGAAGACGAAGAGGATTCAGATTTTAATAATTATAGAATCATGAAAAACAGTAGCAGTAACAATATTAGTGGACAAACAGGAAAATACCAGCCTTTCCAGCCGAAGACGGATGGTGATCGCAAATTTCTTGCATTTCTGGAAAAGAATAATGCATTGAGTGAAAGTAGGCCCACTCGACCCTCATATCTGGGAGTTAATAATGATCGACAATGGTTGTCAAGGTTTTCTAATTTGAAAACCTCTTTCGAGTCAAGTAGTCAAGGTTCCAGTCCCAGTGCGTCTCCCATCCCGTCACCCCTTCGTGGTCCCAGATCTGTATCTGAAATGGCGCTCACCCAAGAAAGACGTGGTGGTGCGTCCTCCGCGGACAGCTTTTCCAAACCAGTATGGGCTAGCACAGATAAATCTCAACTCCCTCCACAAGTACGCAATAAATTACATGTATTTGAGAACAAATCGTTTGAGGGTCAAACACCATCAACAACAGCAACAACAACGGATTATCCTCATTGGCGGTCTCCGCCTCCAACGACAACTGGGTGGCAGAGTCAGCAAAACATTCAATTTGGCGGTGGAAATCGCATGATAATGCCTGGAATGAAACAAACAGTAAGCACAAATGCATTGAACCAAGTTAGAACGAGCGGGCAACCCACCAGAACCTATAATCGTCCAGGGTACTCATCTCATGACAATATGACCATTGTTGGTCAAAAGAAAATTCATTTTCAGGGTAACTCATTCGATAGCAAGCCTCACCAGCATCAAAATCAAAATCCAACAAATGCAATGAGGAAACCAACTGCTGTTAAACCAAATCAGATGAAGCAAGAAAGTATGGTTCGGATTCAACCTCAAACCATAAAAACTCAATCTTATCCCAGTAGTATTAGCAGTAATAGTAATAAGTCTCAAGGCGGAGATGTTGGTGTACATATGGTTCATGCCACTGCCGCTGCATTGGAAGCCATGAAAAAGTCTGCATTTGTTCCTGCTTCAGCCGTACCTGTACATAATGGGAATCAGTCAACGACATCCACCGTTGCCAGCTTTCCTCACGTGAAACTCATTCAAGACGAGAAGGTTGACTTACCCTGGGCGAAACGAGGACAGGATTCACCATCAACCGTCTCATCAAGAGATGCTAGTAGAGTACAATCATCCAAAGCGATTTTCGAACAACCGACATCATTGGCTCATCATCAATTACCACTTGCGTCAACTTATCAGCAAGCAACACCCACGAATTCAAATACTACTTCTCAGCAACAGCATCAAAATCAATATCAGCAATTGAACTCATCACCAGTCAAGCATGCATCTGAGGTGTCTCCAAACTCTGGGTTTCTTGGTGGTGGGCAGCTTCCTCAACACAACACAAGCAACGCAGTTCAACAACACATCAGTCCTGTTGCTCCTGTTAGCGGAGTAAGTCCTCAACAAAAGTTGTCAGCATTTAGTCAAATGGGTGGCTCAGCAGAGGAGTTTGTACCTGTAGTACGACCCTCATTGAAAACGTATGGTGTTACACAGAGTTTTGATGAGGCATTCAAAAGGAAACTAGACCAGCAAATTGCTTCCGGTTCCGTGATGTATTCTGACGATGAGGGTACCCAAGGTCAGTCACAGCAATCTCAGTTTCCTGTTAACCATACCCCTGGTGATACAAGTTCCGGTGTTGGAGGAACTGGTTCCATGCCTTCCATCAATGACACGAATGCAATTGGACAGGCAAGTCCTAATGCTACGAGCAACAGTATTAAAAGTACAAAGATGTCTTTTGAGCTTCAACAAAGTAGTGGATCTGCATTTGCCAGACAAGTCCCAATCTCTGAGCCCCCAGCAGTCTCACAATTCAATCAACAGTATCAACAAGATATATCAAACCAAGGGGTAAATGAATCAAATACCAGTGGCCCTAGCGACAACACCACTGTTGGTACTGACGGAATGATTCTTACTCCAGTAGTGGCCAGAGTAATGAGAGGTCCGCAACAACAGAGAGCAACAATGACTAACCGGGTGTCGTCATTGCAAGATGACCAACAAAATACCAGACTCACTGGTGCACGATCCAACTTGAGAAACTTTTTGAATATACATCAGGCGTCTGCAGCAGCGTCATCCGAGAATAGTAAGCAAGACGATAGTCCGTCACCTACTAAATCTCATGGAAGTTTGTTGAATTTACCGCCACTAACCAAATCGTTATCTGGAGATGCTATTTTAAATAATCCACAAATAAAGCCTGCTTTGCCCACAACCAATATTTCTCCCACGCATGATGAGGTAAGACGATCACAACAAGCAGACGTTGATCAACCTAAAGTGACACGTAGTAGTGCCACTGACTCATCACAGCAACGTCCAGTCATTATCCCGAGACAAAAGAGTCTTTCTGAAATCCCTAAAATTGCTAATTCACCAAAAATTGAGCCATTAACAATTGAAACGGATATTTTGAGTTTGAACAAAACTGTAAATTCTAATAATCGAATGACTGCTACTAATAATCACCCTATCCCAACCGCTACCACACAACAACGCCAGTCACAAGTACCACACCACCACCATCATCATCATCAACAACAACAACAACAGTACAAACAACAACATTCGTTAAATCATCAACAGCAACAACGATCTGTTTCACACCACCAGTCACAACCGTCTGTGACCCAAGTACAGAGCCAACATGTAAACAACAATTCTCAACAAAGCAAATTACAAATGCTGCAACATTACCAACAGCAAAAGCAACAACCACTTCAGCAGCAGCAACAGCCAGTGGCCGCCAAAGCTACCCGTAGTTATCCTGATTCTCTACACCGAACTTCATCCGGAAGTAGCATATTTAGTCGTGCTAAAAATCTTTTCTTTGGCAGTCAAGATGGAGCACCCCCATCAACAAAACTACGACCGAAACTTCCCTCGACCCAAACACCACAAAACACAAAGCTAACCTTTCCTAAACAGTTTGAAGCACAAATGTCTCCAGACAGTGCTGACAAGAAACAACGCGAGCTTGCTGCGTATTTCAAACAGCAACAAGAACAGCAACAGCACCAGCAGATCTCCGGGAAAAGTGGAGGTAAATTAAGGAAGAGTGCTTCTCATAGCAAAATTATGCATCGGCAAAGGTCTCTTTCCGATGGGGATGAGGACGTGGATGCAATTTTTGAAAGTCTTTTTAAGGCTTCTGGTACGACAAGTAAAAAGCAAAAAGAATAGAAAATCAATCAAACAAAAACAGAGCAAGATTTTGAACGTGAGGGCGTGACTCTCTGCTGAGATGATTGAGCCTAGCTGCTAATTTACCACACTCATCCCAAAACCAAAGCAATGCTGTTTTTATATTGCCTTTCTTGCAAAAAGGAAAAGTAGATAGCTTCGTCACAACATAACTGATCAATAACCGAATTGATGAAAAGCTAAAAACACAATACTATCAGCTGCTGTAAAATAAGGCAAAAAAACGCATATTTTTTACAAAAAAAAATAAATATTACTACCATCTTTATTTACTTTTTTTTTTAAATAACAAAATCGCAATTTGAAGTAGCAAACAGCAAAAATTTATTAGTTTATTCAGCATTTTACTAGTACTACTACACTACTTCCGCTATATTTTCGAATGATTGTGTACATAACGAAAGTATGGTACTGATGATGATGATGATGATGGCGAAAATTAAAAAGAAAAAAAGAAAAGGCGATTGAAATTTTGGGCGGTCGATGAGAAAGCAGATTTGACAAAATTTTCTTGTACATTCTCAACAGTGAGTTGTTTTTTATAAAAAAAAAAACAAGATTTTATTATTAGTGAAGTTTTTTCTTTTACAAAAAATATTAAAATTCTAATACAATTTATTTTTCAAACGTTGTGCAGTCATCATTTCACACTGTAATGTCCTATTTGCTGTAAAGTTTCATATTATTCTATTTTTCGTGTGACTTTTTAAATAACGAAATACCTTTAATGAAAAAATTGAAATGCTCACTTAAAAAATCATTTGCCCATTATCAAAAAAAATTAATTGCTAAACCTGTTACTTTGCTGCTGTTATCTTGATTTTTATATAAATATTATTTAAAACTTGATTCGAGGGAACCACGTACTAGAGTGACGTTCAACAAATTTGTCATTTGCCGTTGCATAATTATTATTCTCAGCTATTTTTAATCGTTTATTGTCTAATTTTATTCTTATGTATTCGTTTATTACTTTTCAGCAAATTTTACTATTATTATTTTTTGTTTTGAGTAATTATCCACATTTTGCATATCCACACGTATGTATGTTTGTATTCACATCACAAATATTTCTAATTTTTCACAGCAAGCATGAAGATTCACTTTTTAACTATCAATATTTTCTTCCTTTCAACAAGGTCCATTGTAATTATGTTTCAATCATGATGACACTTCTTCTTAGATCGGAAAATAGGATCAGACTTACATTTTTACAAAAAAAAAACTTCACCCTATATATGAACAAAGCCATGAATTATTACATTTATATATTTACAAACTTAAACAATGAACAAACTCAGACAAATCTTGAAATCGCCCATATCATAATCATACAGCTTTCAACACTTTTGCCTGATTCAGTAATGACCAGCAGCAGTAGTTGTTACAATGTTGCAAAATGTATCATAAGGCGATGCGTGTGGAGCATAGCCAACGTTGTAGAAACAAAGTGCATTATTGCTTACCCATTTAATTTATTGTTAATATCATATATACATACCTAATAGTGTTTTATGTATATTCGTCTAATCAAAATGCGCACATTAAACCTACTACATCAAGAATCAAAACTACCTGTACATGCATTTGCATTGTTATAATATTATAAAAATAGGATTGTGAATAGAGTATTCAATTTTTTGTGGTCAAGTGCTATTTTATTGTGTACATTTTTTTGGTTTAAATTTAGTTGTTGTTGTGTAGGTAGGAAATTTCAAAATGATTTTCTGCGGAAGCGTAAACTAGTTATTATCAAATAATATTAATTTATGGTTTCCTTGGTTGATACTTCATATTTAATGTGTAAGATAATATGACGGTGATCTCAATAGTGGTTGTTGTAAATTGTTATACTCAGTCAGTAGAAATTTATTGATTGATAGCTATGCTATATTTGAGCTTTGGGTTAGGAGATTATATTTAGTTAAAGTTGAAAAATACAAAAACATAGTGCTCCGTGTTTATACTAGCATTTTATTATCAAAGATTATATATACATATACTTATATTTGTTTTAAATAGTAGTGTATATATGTACCTATGAACTTTTAGAGTAGTATTATTTGCACGTTCGCCAGAACAAGTGTATATATGATTAATGTTGGGATTACAGTAATTAATTAGTAATGACCCCAATATCCATTTGTACTGAAATACAAGTCAGCTCTTCAATGTAAACAGTGTGTAACAAGAAATATCATCGTTTACACAAAATCACATAAAAGACCAACTCACTTGTATGATACCGGAATGAATTGTAATATAAAATATACATCGTTTTTGCGCTTCCAACAATCACAAAACTGCATCTCGATAATGATAATAAAAAACAGAGCTGTATATAATATGATGTATATATAAATAGAACTTTGATTGTTTATACAAACGCTCAAAAATAGCAGCAAAAAGTTCATAGTAACGTATTGTATAAAAAAATATGTAAATAATTTACGTTAAAGCTCCTAAACTAGCTAACTAAACTGGGTATAAAAAAGAATTTTGCGATATTTACCAAAAAAAAAGACAAATGTTTATACTTAATACGGTATTGAGCTGGTAATTTTTTTATTACTGAACTTACTTACGCAGAAAAGCTCACTCATGTTTGGGTCCTCATTATTATTTCAGTTTCTGAACAACAATTAACACGTTGGTTTTATATTTTTAGAAAACATTTTTTTGCAACAACGTTACTGTATTTACCATTGTTTTAATTTTTTCACTGCAGCTATAACACAAAAATATATACTGTGTTGCGCATAATACATAGAAACCTCTTTTTAAAAACAATTATAAATTGTATTTTTGAAACATTGTGGCTAATATTTACTACATTAATTTTTGTGTGAGTTGTTTGTGAGTTAATTTTTTATTTTGAGATTAGCATCTATTTTCCATGTATTTTCTTTGTTTTTACAGTGGACTCGAAAGCTAAAAAGAGTGCTGACGCAGTTTCTAAGTCTGAGACTTCAAGTTCTTCGATTACTATTGAATGTAAGTGTGAAGTACTTAAATGTATATAAAAAATACGTACCCAAACAACACATTTTGTCTCTCTTTCTCTATATATCTTTCTCTCAGTACTACAAATTATTATTTTCCTTTAATTTCAGTAGTGGTTTCGGGGTAGTGACCCAACTTTGATTTTTGACGGGTCACACTCAAGTCAATCATTATGCAAATTATATATATCTTGTTTATTACCAAGTTATCTTGCAATTTATAGTGAGGGAATTTAATTTCTTCTTTTTAAGTCTACAGCTCAATACTTAAATTTTCAGATAATCTTAATTTCGAAAGCTCATTTACGTTACTTTTAATATGTAATTAAATTATACACCTTTAAATTTAGTAGTGCTCTTACATTTAGTTTACCCTGACAGAATGCATACATATAATCAGAAAATACTTAAGTACGCTTTCATCATTTTAATTTGCTTTAAGTAGGACCATCATAAATTGTACATCTTCCTTATAGAAAATTTTAAACTTTCCCTGGTATATCTCTTGAGTTCTGCTCTTTCTTTGAAAATCCAACAAACTTTTGTAAACAAATCGTTGTTTTATAAAAAGTGAGATAATTTGACCGGATTTATCGACAGTGTTAAATAGTTTGGCGGTAATTGATTTGAAATATATCGGGTAAATAGGCGGTGTTGAGTTCTTGAACTAATTGCAAAAATCCCTTGGAGAGGTATATCCTTTGCAAATAAGGCCTTCGGTGGGGTTTCTTGCTCCTCTCTTCTGTGTGTAAAAGTAAATGGTGTTCAGTCTCTATTCTGCGGCGTAGAAAGTTGTAAAGGTGAAAGTGTTTGAGGCCTATAATCATGTATTTCAGGTGAGCAGAGCGAAATGCAGGCTTCCTCGTCGTTCATCTCATCTTCTTCGTCTGTGAACTCATCTTCCTCTCTGACATCATCTTCGGTGTCCACAACCACTAAAATTCAAACTGTTTCTACTTCTTCGCTTACAATGCAATCTAATTCTAGGTCCGCTCTTCCAACCACTCCCATGAATAGATTCAAAGCACTGGACCAGGCAAAGTTAGTGAGAAACACTAGTGAAAATAAATTATACCCTTTATATACTTTAATTTATCAGTCGCTATCCTTTTCAAGTTCCCTACTTATTTTTGCCCAACAAACCTTACGTAATTTTTTTTTCTACTTTATATTCCAATATACGTAAATTCTGTAAAACTTATTTTTAGTCATATTTTATTTATCAACATTGTGGAACATTTTACCCCTTGTATATACAATACCACCCTTTTAAGTACTCATTTCGCCCCGTAGTACCCTGTATTACCGTACTATATACCCTATCTATAGTACCCCTGGAAATAAGTTATATATATATTTCAAATAATATTATTTGTTATTAAATATTTTTACTAATCCCAATTATGTACCGCAGCCCAGCAAAAAAGACAGCCCAGCCCCTTTTCAAATTCACAAATGAGGGCTTGAAGGCAAGCGCAAGCAGTGCCAAAGATATTCTGCTTTACTGGTGCCAATGTCGGACACGAGAATATGAGGTTATTTATATTTTCTGCAGTTTGGTTATTGTCATTTATAATCGCCCCTTTGTACATACAAAACGTAACATAAACCAACACGTTTCTTGTAAATAATTGAGTACAAAAAATTGTAAATAATCTCTCTTTAACTGAATGTGGGCTGAAAATTCTTTCTCAAAAAAGAAAAGAACACTAAGCCCTCAATATGCATACTACTTTTTACTGGATTGGATATAATAAAACCAATCTCTGTGTATTGTATTCTGTCACCAGAAAGCTACTTAAACACATAATTTTCTATACATGTATGTTAGCGTTTGCATTATACTCTTTTTAGCTAAAATCTCAGTTTCTCACTTTTGAGAAGTAAAAACATTAATTTTACTCTATTCATTTTTAACGAACTAAGGAAAACGTTAGATAAAACTGTGCAAGTTATTGGTAAGCAAAGCAAATAATGGGAAAGCAATAAGCCGCATAAATAATGCAAGTATACTAGTGATGTATACATGTACAATTACAAAAAACAGCTTTCCGCAACACTCTGCTTCTGCTGCGTCAAAAAATATTGACTTATTTTTCTAAACAAACCCCTTGTTATTATTATTATTCACTACTTATGCACCTTCATAAATAAACAGCAGTGCATGTGATACTAAATTGATTCTAAAAAATAAGTATTTCCGAACTTATAGTCATCATGACAACAAATAGACGCTAAGTTCTCAAAAGTTATAAAAGCCGGCATGTTGAATGTGAAAGTTCCCTCTGTTGTTGCTCCAACACAAACCGTAACAATATTTCTACCTTTTCGCTAATCATAATTTGAAACAGTAAGACATAAGCTTAAATATATATCCTATTTTTAGATACACACAATTAAACTGTGATATTTTTATGTAAACTTTTCTCTTTCAGTAGACTAGGTCAACAATGAACACACATAGTGATATCCTATAATAATAAAATTGTGAAATGTAGTTTTGGTTGGTAGAAAAATAACAATACGTGCATGTGTGGTTTAATGAGAACGTACAAAAACTGGATCACAAGTTTTTAAAGCATGTCAAGTGTGTATTCCAACCTCTTTTTAGCTTTAAATAATATCTTGCTTCAAATTCATAATCCTTGACAGTTTTGTTATGCCTAATAAATATCTGTATTTGCTGGCTCAGCAGTTGTGTCTCAATTATCTTGTGTATTAATATAAAAGACTGGATGAAAACATGTATTTTTCTAGATCAGCCATATTATTCATTGCTAAAAAAAAATAAGTTGGCTGTCTCCTTTCACTTTTAGTATTCGGAGTTTTCACGTGAAAATTGTGTAAGCTTTATATCGGCAAATTTTTCACACTCATCTGATTTGCCAATGCTGCAGCTGCCTATATTCTTACTTGTACAGCGCTTAGTGAGCTTGAATTTTTGATTGAGCTTTTTTCAGTCAATTTTTTTTTTTGGTTTGGTGTTTGGCTTTTCGAAAACGTATGATTAATGCTTATGTATCACATCATCTAACAGCATAATTGTAATTGTTTTTCAGAACGTCAAAATTGAAAATTTCTCCAGTACATGGAGTGATGGTCTTGCGTTTTGTGCCTTAATACATCATTTTTATCCTGACGCTTTCGACTACAACTCATTGAGTCCAAGGAATCGCAAATACAACTTTGATTTAGCTTTCCGAATAGCAGAGTAAGTATACAAAGAGATACAATAAGAAAGTATTGGATGTACATTATTAATATATGTTGTTTAATGACGGATGGTATGATGTCGTCGATGTATTGTTTTTGATTTATAAGGGTTACACGTGTAGTAAGTAATTGCTGGTGCTATTTACTCATAATGTGTGATTCATTTCTTTTTATTTTCAGAGAGAAAGCTGACATATATCCTTTGCTTGATACAGAAGACATGGTGGCTATGGGAACACGACCAGACTGGAAGTGCGTCTTCACCTATGTTCAAAGCATGTATCATAAGTTAAAGGACATGTAGACAACGATTCATTGGGAAACTTACTCATGTGATTTATTATGTCTAGTGCAGTGAACAGCGGCGTATTTTTACATATATTAAAATTTCATGTACCCATCATTGCATCCGTCCAATCCAATGAATTAACAGAAACTGAGCTAGTCGATATAATCGGATTAGGTATTTGCTATGTACTAATAATATTCGTATGTATAATAATAATAATAATATGTAAGTGTATGGGTAAGTATGATAACAAGATATCTTACCGTCATGTTTATATTAACAGTTTACAATGCAGTCTAACAAAATTATTTACATAATGTGAGGTACTGTTTTTTTTGCGTAGTATAAAAACATACAATTATGATGTACCCAAATTACCATATATTACTCACATTTACTTGAACATTAAATCTATTTTAAAACGTACATTTTGTCTCGTGTAATTTATATAATATTTTTATGCATACATATAATAATGCTCTACCTGAGGAAATGCTTTCTCGCTCTAATAGCTGTATTTATTTATTTATTTATTACTTTCCTGCTTCTCGTAAACGATTCCAGTAAGTAATCAGAATTCAATGAGTTTTAGTTACACTAAGTCTGTTTAGATAATCATAAATCATGTTTTAATGCATAATAAGCGCAAAGACAAGAACTGTTTTATCACAAGAAGCTCTCTTGTTTCTGTTTTACATTCAATAAAAATGAACCGAGAGTGAGTTGCACCTGAAACCGAACATGAAGATGACATTGTTCAATAATGTTACCCTTCACCAAGAGCATTAGCCAAAATTTAACAAAAAAACAGTTTATTTAATATTTATTTTTGCCACCGATTTCCAACAGTAAAAAAGGAGATCTACGTCCAAGTAAATATTTGCCTGCTCGTCACAGTGGCCAACCTTGACTGTCTCGTAAAAATAAGATGATTGCTCGTTCTTATTTTGTGTATACATCATGCAGTCTACACATCGCTAGAATTAGTCCCTACACACAAGAGATTACATATTACATACACATGTCATGATGAAGAAAATAAAACGAAGAATTGTAATGTAATGTAACTCTGTAGAAACGTAGTAACCAGACTTTTTATAGCACTTCAATCCTTTGAAGTTGTTCAGCAAACATATAGTTTTCTTGATCAGTCGTTCTCGTACATATGACGTTCTGTCAGTGAACACATGTTCCAAAAGAGTTGGTTCAGTACACGATTCATGACTAGAAAAAAAACTCGAAGAAACTTCGTCACTTGACGTATATTATGTACATGTTAGGGAATATTAAAAGGCAACTATAAATATAAATATGTATACATATATTACATATATATTTTATTCGCATTCACTTAAATCATTAACTTACACTACTAACTTCATTTGCTTTGTATCGTTTTGCTTATTTTGAAGAGGGAAAATATTATTATACTTAACAGGAAATGTAACGGTTGTCATATTATTTTAAATTAATGAAGCCTACCGTCTAGTGATTAAAAATCTTATATATATTGCATCCGCCGTGTATCGAAAAGCATAGTTTTAGAATTCGATATGATAATTGAGAATACACGACATGCTAATATGATACTGATAAGACGCATAACGCTACATGGATTTCGAAGTTAGGTCTCAGTGACCTCAAGGATTTCGTACATGTTTCTTATGTGTAGGTGTAGTAGATTAAGTTTGCTTTTACAATCATACGAACGATGACTCGCTCAGAAGAAGTGCTTTGGAAACGAATATTATCTCGTTAGGGGTTACCTTAATCATAATAGTGGAATGAACGAATATTTAAAAAGAAAAAAAAAAGAAAAAAAAGCATATTGCTTGAATTTGTCTGCTTAATTGGAATAATTTATTTGTTTGCAAATAAGATATATGTATATTATACATTCAAGCATTTAATTTACTTGCGTTAAAATGGTGATCAAAACATATTATCGCCCCAGCAAGTGTATCCGTACTATATTCACGGATTTAGATATTTGCAATCTAAATTTTTTGGTTTAATTGCTACTCTACAGGATTTTTTGTTATCGAAATTGTCGCTTTTTTCATGTTATAGTTTTGCATTTGGACATTTGAAATAACATTTTTGTAAGTAAGGAATAAAGGTCGAATGATATTATGGTAAACTCAGCAAGGTATTATGTTGGTCTACATATAAATATGCTTTATCTCACATAAATATATATTATTACGTGTTTTATTATTAATGTAATAATAAATAACAAATGATGATCATGTATAAAATTTAATTTACTTTCCAATGTTGAATGTTGTGTTAAATTTTATTTTTTTCAACAAAAATGCATATATTCATTTTCATGTTTAGTTGTTTACCAGCTATTTATAATATTTATGTTGTCTCTTGATGTTTCAACGAAATTGTGGTAGTAACTTATAATTATTATCTTGAAATCATATATCATATTATTAACTATCACTATGGACCTTAATGATATTCTATAACAAGATCAAAAAAGTAAGTTGATTTACATACATATTTTGTATCAAGGCACGAACATAACGGTGGCGAGTTTAATGTATATGTAACTAGCATATCATCACTTGTTTACTTATCATATATAGTATAGTAATACAGAACACACGTGGTGTTCAATGCCTTTCACTCTCTCAATGGACTAGTAGCTGAGAAGTAATAATACCCAAAATGGAATGATACATTAGTTAACTAAAGGTATTACAATATCACAAATTTAGTTTATAATTTCTTACAAAAGTGTGCGAAAAAATATTATATCATAAGTTATTATTATTTTAGCGGTTTCAGAGGAAATAACCCAAAGCTAGTAGTACTATGTGCTAATGTGCTATTCACGAATAATAATTTATTGAGATTTTGGAGCATCACGCATAAAACAAGCTCACAGAGCTCATTCATAAATGTTTAATAATAAAATTCTTCCTCAATCCAACTTCCAGGGTAGTTACGAACAATCAAGCGTCGAAGTTCATCATAGACAAAAATGAGAACCGAGAATGGTAACGACGTCAACCACCAGTGAAACCTAAACATCATTTCAAACGAAAATGTAAAATTTGGAAACAAAGGTATGTATTCAACTGAAATGATTGAGAATTCTTGTAGATATGTTTATTAGTCATCATACTTAAGGGGCTGCATTTTCAGTGCAACGTCCATCCCAGGTGTATAAATTAGCAAACACGCAACGACAGTTTCAAAAACGAGAGCAAAATTAAGTACCCAATTCCTGTCGTAAAACCATGAAAATTCCTCAGTTATTTTTAATTGTCATTCCTAAAAAGATGAGAGAATATTTGCATGCTTATTTTTGTAGTGTTTGCGCTTACGACATTCCCTTTTTGAAAATTGAAACTCTTCTTGTTTTGGAAATGATTAAATTTGCCCATTGACAAACCACGATAGAAACAAAGTAAGCAGCTGAGCAAGTATTTTCTAGGTGTTTACGCTGCTCAAATGTCTGTAAATCATATTTTGCTTTAAGCTTTAATGTTCCTCTTCGCAAGTTAATGCGTTATTTTGTGTATAGCATGATAACAGTAAATTGATATACAAATATGTACCCATTCTTGTCCGTAGGAATCCTCCAGGTCATTAATTTGTGGAGCATCCCATTGGGATCGCAGTCCTAATAATTTCAACGGAAGAAACCCGTTTTCGCTCATAATGACAAAGTATGTTAGCATTCCAGCAAAGGATTCTATCATTCCAATTTGCCCGTATGCATATGATATTAGTCTAAAACGAGGTGATAGAGACATTACATTATGATCAGCATCATTATTATTTATTACATAAATTAGTACTATCCAAATGATGTACTAAGATCTTACTGTTTTGTGACTAGATTATCTTTGTGAGGATTCCTTGGAGGTCTTTTCATTATATCAGCTTCACCCTTTTCGTATGCCAAACTTACAGCTGGAACCTGAGAATCATACATTATTACATGAGTGAAATGACTACATGAAAATCCTTCAATTAACTCTTGACTACTTACCACGTCGGTCCCAAGGTCAATGCAAAGAATACTTATTGTTCCTAGTGGCAAGGGGATACGAGCCAATATAAAAAGTAGGAATGGTGTCAACTCTGAGATGTTATCCGTTAGGGTGTAGAACACGCATTTTTTTAAATTGTCAAATATCAACCGCCCTTCCTCTACTCCTGTTACAATACTTGCAAAATTATCGTCCAGAAGAATCATATCAGCTGCCTCCTTACTAACATCGGATCCTGTAATTCCCATGGAAATTCCGATATCCGCTTTTTTTAATGCTGGACTGTCGTTGACACCTATTCAAAACCAAAACAGAATAGTATTGTTATATTTTAGCAAATGTTAAAACTTTATGGAAACAATAGAAGGAAAATGGACATGTTTAAACTAACCATCTCCTGTCACTGCAACACATGCACCTTGACGCTGAAACCCTTCCACAATTTGAAGTTTTTGTTGAGGTGACGTACGAGCAAACACAAGTTCATCATATCCCCTGGAATAACACGAGTACAGTATTTTATACTTTATCCCATTGATAACTACTTTGCTCAAAATATTTTTTCAGTCGTGTACAAACTTTTAAAATACTTATAATACTCTTACGTGATAATGGCGTCAAGCTCCTCTTCGTCCATTCCAATTAATTCAGACCCATGTATGACTGCTACTTTAACATCCCTAGGATCTACCTCCGAAGTTGATATACCTTGTTCGCGTGCTAGGTCATCAACTGTTTTATTTTCTATAGTTACAATGCCAATAATTAAGTTGAGTTCATACGATATTAATATAATATTTTGATTAATTATTAGTATGCATTTGATTTCAAATTACCCTTCGAAATTATTCCAACTTGCCGAGCAATGGCTTTAGCCGTAATGGGATGATCACCAGTAACCATTACTACTTTAATACCTGCAGTTCTGCATAATCTAACCGCATTGGGCACATTTCCTCGAGGAGGGTCAATCATAGATATAAGGCCAACAAACCGGAATTTATGATTTAAAAACGTAGGATTTTCTGTGTCAAAAATGTGACCCTCTGGGTAGCCATCCCCTGGAAGCTGAAAGTCGCAAAATCCAATGACCCGTTCACCTTTTGCTCCAAGATTTTCGTAAGCATTTTTAAACTGTGTCCTCCAGTTGTCATCTAAGTCTTTGGTTTCTCCATTTACAAAGATACTTGAACAAAGGCTAACAATTCTCTCCGGGGCACCCTGTTATAATTAAATAATTTTTTTAGAAAGCGTCGTCGAAAGTCAAGAAAGCGTAAAGTATGGTCATTTGAAACTTTGTTCATAACGTTAAATAAACAGCATGTTACCTTCATAACAAGCAAAAAGTTGGAATCATTCTCATTTGATTGACGTCGATGAATGGAAACCTGATACTTATCAGTGGAATTAAAAGGAACTTCGCACACCTTTGGATGTTTTTGTCGATATTGTTCTACATTCCCAAGCAACATTTCCATGCTTCTCAAAATTGCAGATTCGGTGGCGTCCCCAGTTACTTCCCTGAATCAATCAAAAACCTTAATTTAAAACAAAATCGTTAATTGTTACAAGATGATTCATTTTGAAAAAATAACATACTTGAGTCCGTCTGGTATTCCTAATTGGCCAGGTCTGAAATGGGCTCTGCTGCAAAGCCTTGCAACGGCAGCGAGTGCCGTGAAACCAGCATCACCCACGTTGATTTTGTTCCTGCCTTCAGAATCTGTTGTTGGTTCGGGAGCATCTGGTCGTTCAACTTTATGTATCTTGCCATTATACCACAGGTGGGAGGTAGTCATTTTGTTTTGAGTAAGGGTGCCGGTCTTATCACTGCAAATAGTGTTGACACTTCCTAACGTTTCCACTGCTTCTAGATGTTTGACCAAGCAGTTTTTCGATGCCATACGTTTTGCGGTAAGTGCTAGGCAAACTGTGACAGTAGCCAACAAACCTGCAATGATAAACACGCTTATGATACAAAAACGTCATAATGATTAATTCACGATAAATTAAGGGAAACCGAAAAATTGGTTTCCCTTAAAAGAAAATTTAGGGCAAACCAAAAAAAATTCAAACCTTCGGGAACGTTGGCAACAATTATACCAATTAAGAAAACGGCAGAGTCGAGCCAGGAATAACCCATTGCAACAGATATAATAAAAAATAGCGTTCCAAAGAAGACAGCAACAGAGGAAATGATTTGCACAAAGTTATCCATTTCCTTTGCAATTGGGGTTTGGGTGGTTTCAAGTCTAGATGCAAGTCCTGCAATTCGTCCCATGAGCGTTTTATCTCCCACATTGATTACTATTCCTTTGCCAGTACCTTCAATTGCGTTGGTGGAGAAAAATACCAAGTTTTTTGTTTCCAGAGGATTTTCATTTGTGCACTCGATGGAGCGAGATTGAGGTTCTGACTCTCCAGTAAGTGCAGAATTATCAACCTGAAATTACATTATAACATATATACATACCTGTATAAATAAACAATAGTCGCAAGTCAATAGTAGCCATATGTTGATAACAATTTGCTCCTCCCTACTTTTAGACCATGCGATTCTATTAATCGTATATCTGCAGGAACCCGATCTCCATATTTCAGTTCCACCACGTCCCCCACAGACAAGTCTGTCACGTTAACAGGCATTGGAGACCCTTCCCTGATAACTTGAGCATATTGCGGAACTAATTTTTTGAACGAGTCCATAATTCTGTCACTTTTGGCTTCCTGGTAGTATGAAAAAATTCCGGAAATAAGAACCACGCTTGCCAAAACAATTCCGAGATAAAGCTGTACATAAGGAATCAGAAAATATTACTTTTAATTTTCAATTCTCCAAGTGATTCATGAAAATACATGATTATAGTGTTCCATGAGCATACATAATCCCTGGGAGCGTCCGGTTTCGTAGCAGTTTGTACAGCAAACGCTGCAAAGCACAAAAAGGCTCCAATCCACATGAGGATGGAAAATCCCCCGAGCATATTTCTCATGAATTTCACCCATTCCGGAGTTTCCTTCGGTGGGGTCAAAAGATTCATGCCGTACTTGGACTGGTTTACTTCAGCTTGATGATTGGTAAGGCCCTGTGCACGTAATAAGGAAGTGTCAAGAAAAACATGTTATTAAGTTATTAGGTAGATAGGTAAATAAATTCTTATTGACGTGTTCATCAATCAATGTCAGTGTTACATTTTTTTCTTGTTTCACAGTTAGTTTTATTTTTACTCTGCCTATTTTAATCAAGTTCAGTCAGACTACTTTTTCAAGGAGAAGTAAACATTAAGCAATATATTTTTATTGCAACTGGCCCATTGACGTTATTTTTAGAAACATTCAAAATTAGATGAGCTAAAAATAGTTTTGAGAACGAACATTTAAGTTGGCAAAAAATCTCATTGAGCTCCTCTGATGTCATGGTTCATCCTATTTATAATTTATCGATCTGTATGGAAAAACTGAGACGGAAGGGTTAAAGGGCAACGGACAGCTTGCTACTATCATTAAAATACATGTGTCTCATGTTACTATGAACAGCTCATTGATATTTTAGTAAAGCGTAATGTTGCGCTTCATATTGTATCTGTATTTATGCCATCATATTTCTTATTCCATGTCATAAAATTATACGCTTAAACTTCCAGAGATATTTATAGTTTTATGGTTAGTTATCGTACTACAGTATGACATGTACTTTTGAAGTCTGTACATTGTTAGACTTACGACGTGGTCTTTCAAACTTTCAACATAAATTGGCAAATTGGACAAATATAGCAAGTCACAAAATTAAAATACAAATAACATGCATCTTGGTATAAGAACACCAGCGGAATATAATGAGTACCGCAACACAACATTTCCACATTTAATTCATTTCTGTGAAATAACAAAACATCATGGTTACAATTTAATTACACTAAAATTTTATTTTGCTATTTTATCTTTTTGGCGTGTTTTTAGGTGCCATACGCTCAAAAGTAAAACATTGTGTCAAAATTATCCGCATCCGTCTAGACTAATCAAATCTTATTGTAAACAATTATATGTCCAGATTCATTAAAATCGACGTTTATCTGTATTCGGGCGTTAATATTTGTTTTGTATCAGGTTACACATCAAAAATCGAAAGCAGGTAAAATTTGAACACGGAGAAAAGTTTACGTATTTACAAAGATTTATTCAGAGGGAAATGTTTCTGAGAATGGAATAATTTTTAATGTATATAATTAAATATGCCGTAGAATGTATGATGAACGTTGAAGTCGACCTGATAATAAAGTGATTGTAATTTGTATGGAATAGGTATTGAAATTTTGTATTTTGAAATGTATGATTTTGCCCTACTCTCAAAAATTTTGTTGTCTGAAACTTATTATTGATTGTATGCATACTTCAACAGAACAAAGATGATGCAAAGATTTTATGCTAAATAATTTATTTTTACCCATCCCCAATCGCAGTAAAGCAATTCAAGTAATTAAACTTACCGTTTCCGGATTCGTGTCGAAACGATGATATATCTCCTCCAAAGAAACTCTGTGCGAATCTACCTCCAACTCTTTGCGTAAATCAGCCAGAACGGAGTCCCCCTTTGTATCATCCTCTTTCGCAGGTTTGTTTGGAGAGAGCAGCGGTGTTCTTTCATCTACATCTGGAAAGCCAGCCTCTGGGGCCCTTTGCTGACGTGCACCTTTCAAAGCTTTCCAGTGTCGCGAAACTCGAGGACTTCCGTAATTTTCGTTTGCTCCTTCATCCTCACCAGCTTTTGATTTCATGCTCGACTAAATATGTATAACAGCAGAATATGAAACTAATAAAACTTAAAAACTTAACTCAGTAGCGTCAATATAGCTTAACGAAGCAACAACAACTTTTAAAAGTTTACAACAAGGTTAAAAGAATGCAATCAGTACGAATTTTATAATTTTGGAGGATACAAATTGAATTCATGCAAAATTTAAAAGTGTAAAGAAATCAGTTTGTATGATGATGTTGGCGTCTTCTAGATACAGAAGCAACTGATTCAGAATTTATCCGAGCCTGCATGCTTTTTATGGGATGAACAAAGACACAGAAGCATACATGTAAGCATGAGTAAAATTACATGCAGAGTTACGCATTAATTAATTTCATAATCAATTTTACTCACTCGGCTGGCTTGATGAAGCATTTGGACGTAGCCTGGAATCTGTCCATTTTCGAAAACATAGGAGCTCCTTCGTGAGAGCTGCTTACCAAGTTGAGGTCTTCCTGACATCCTGCCTGTTTTAATTACTCGCTGAAGTGTATAACGGATCAGCTAAAGGGATGGCAAAGGTCATCCAGTGCTCCTCCTCTACTTGGCACCGCCTTTAACTCTAGCACGTGAGCAAAACTCTGAAACAAAAAACAACAAGCTCTTGCTTAATGAATTTCACGTGTTATTCCAAAGATTAACTTGTAGGTAGGTACATTACTGCCTGCTACCATTTTCAATCATTCTTGCCATGTCTGATGTATAGCGACAGTCCTTTTTCAGCCCATATTGGAAAGTGATAAACTTGTAATGCATAAGGTATACGGACATGCATTATATCAGAATCTCTTAATCCTGCTCCTATAATTATGGAATCTTTGTGGATGAAAATCCAGTGATATGCTAACTTTGGCTGACCTCTTCGCTGTTCCACATTATCGGTTGTCGGTTACACGCTAATCTAATATACATAACTATGGGATATATCCATCCAACATACTGGAGTATACGTATGATTTTATGATGATTCAAGGTTCTCAATGCATATAACTTATCGTTAAACTACCAGTGCCTTATGCTCATATGTACAAAGTCCTAATGAGTTTATTTTAATAACCCAATTTAATAAACTTGTGGCATAGATGCTTAGGTAACCTGTGATTTTACGCTAACGTCCACAAAAATGAGCATTTCTGACGTAATCACCACGCAATGTTAGACAATCTAATTGTAAGTTAACAAAGATGTTTAATCAGGTAAAACATTGTGCATCAGGAAATTAAATACGCATCCCAGTTTTGTTGCATTTCCGAATGAAATATGAAGAGTTTGCACTGTTGCAATCTTGCACTACATATATAGTTTATACACAGGACAGAAGATATAATGAAAATGTAACTAAATTTTAGTGAAGTGCCCAAATATGACTTTAGCGACGATAATCTGAAACCATTTTAAGTTATATACTTATACAAATATTTTAGTTTACATGAAACCTTAGTTATCATCACGTATGTAGACTTTCCGCCTCACTCATGGTTGAAGGAGTGGATGCGATGATGGAAGATCACATAGACAGACAGGTAGCGACATTTCATTCTTATTCATACATACGTATTTGTTATTAGGAATTGGGCAATGTTAACAAACAAATAATTACATTACCTACCTATTCTTGTCACCGTTTGTTAGAGAATCCGAGGGTTTCCTTTCTTGACAAGTATTTTTTGTTGTTTTTCCTTAGTATTATGATTGCTGACTCACATCGATGATCATGAATGAGCACTATGACTATGAATGTCAAGGAATGAGGTTGTTTCACTTGTTTTAGTCAACAAAAGCCTAGTCAAAGAAGTGGTTTATCTAAGCGAGGAAGATGATCCCATAATTTTTGTACATATTTATTATGACGTAACAGTGTAAAAACAGAGAAGTATTATAACTTCAGTGTATTTATTGTTGTTTACTTACATAATATAGGTACATGTATTTAATAGTATTTAATTAATGATAAGTTCACTGAATTACAAAAATGTTATTTCCTATAATTTGAAACAATAACAATAATATATGTACTATTAAATTGATCTTAGACTGTAGCTTTTCCTATGTGGTTGATGATAGATGACTAAGAATTTTTTGGTATATCTGGTTGAGACTAGCCAGTTCAAAAAAAATATATGACAACGACATGGACGATGTGCATGCCGTTGTTGAACTGAAATATCTTCAATTGATTTTGACGAGGATGATGGAACCCGCGTGTCAAATTAAATGTCCTTTTCTTGAGCTCGCCACAAAGTTTCAAGTTCCTCCCCCCAAGAGCACAACAACCCTGGCCAAGGAAGAAAGCTGAGGAATCCTCTTCCACGACGGCTATTGGCAGAACCCATCTTGGTGATCCTGTCACCTTGTCTTGAATGTCCTTTTCTTGACTTGTAGTATAAGATGATAAGCAAATTAGGCAAATTAATTTTTATTGAGATGTTCACTCGGTAGAAAAAGGGATGTAGAGGAGTGATTGTGTTAATATGCAAGTAGATTGTGCCATGCAAATACTACTCCCCTGACTGTCTGAATGATCTTGTTCACTATCAAGTATTCAATGAAACTCGGATTCGGCGAGAAGAGGTTTTTATATCTTTATGTCTACTGAAGATACCTACGTAGTTACTTTAGCTGATTAGCACCAATTAACCAAATTTGTTCTTTGGAACTTCTCATGTTTTAGTATTACATTCCTCTTGTCATGTCTCTGGTCAGTTGGCGACGGCTAAGCCACATGTAGTAACGTTGCGCTGAGCATCTTGTATCTTTATTACATGCTATTTGTGCGGCGAAGACGTTGTCGCCAACTGACTGCGTAAATGACAAGAGGAATATGTGACCCGTGTGTCTTTTGTTAATAACACCTCGTCGTAAATCATAGTACTTAATAAACTGCTTTTAGAATATATAAATATTGGATGTAACCCATGCTTGATGCATAGTAATATCATTTTTTCTTCATAATTTCATTCTGATCCACTAAAATTATGTGAACAAATTTGATGCCTCCATTTTGTATCGTGGCCTACCCGGAACTAAGAAGCTGTTAAACCATTAATTCAGGACGGAAATAGTATGAAGAAAATGAAAACAGAAACAGATATGTCCAAGGGTAATGGTGGGTATCATGAATGTACGGGTAAAACAGACTGCACTAAAAGCAGTCTTGCTGTCTGGTTGTAACAGCGTATCATATTCTTGTCCTATACTTTCTTGTCGAGTTTAGTTGTAATAGGTATGCTTACTTACATAAGCAGGGTCGGGTAACCTCTCAGGTCATAATTCCAATTGTCAATATACTTTATTAACAGCTATATCATCATTGCTATATACAGTTGTTCAAATTTCTGAACGATTTATTACGGAGCTGATGAAATCAGCTATATAGTATTGACTTTTGTAATGTTGTCCGTTCGTCTGTCTGTCTGTCTGTCTGTCAGTTCGGTATCTTCATATAATGTTTTAATCAAATGTCTTTATATTTGGTACAGTTGATGGGTAATAATAATAAGATGATGCATAGAAATATATACCATCTCATTATGGAAAGTTTAAAATGGAGTAAATACATACAACATATAGATAATGCATATCTCTAATTCAGTATAATCTCAACATTTATCAAGCCGTTTCCGGTTAAAAGTAAAATGTAGTGAGTGCGTTGTTTTGCTTTCAGGACGTTCTTCATGAAAGCAAATCATAAGGAAAACTTAATTATGTTCAATTAAACAGCATCACGACGACGTCGTATGCTTATATGATGTACCCCTTGCATTTTTTCAATTAGCAGTTAAAACACATTGTTTTAATTTCATATGGATATGTGTAACCATAGTGCGTATTTAAAAACGCACATGAGGAAACCATGATATTACACCATCAACTCCTTCAGTCCAGGGGAGAGATCAACATTTTAAATATTCATAACGAATTCACCCCCTTATGTTGTATGTGTTAACATTTTTATCACCCTCGATAAAGAATAAGAATAATTATGTATTAAACGTACTAAATTTTAAAACAAACTTTGACGAACTAAAAATTAATTTTGGATCTATAAAATTAAACTAATTTGTAATTAGAATGTTTTTCCCGAATCACAGGTGACAGGGAACTTGTTTGGTTTCCAGTACACAAAAATGTGGAATTTTCGCTTTAACTTGATGCGTGTCATACAGCTTATAATTTCATTTCAAAAAGCTAAATGACATGTTTTACAATGTGAATGTGTGTATTCAGAAAATATCTAACCAGTGAGAAACAATCTCTTTTTCTTAAAAACATTACAAAAAACGCTTGACTGTACAAAATATCTATACGATCTATCTTAAGAACAAAAATTTTTATTACAAAAAATCCCGTGCTTTATATTTATAAAAATAATTATGATCAATATCAAACTCGACGTATTTAGGTGGACCAATGTACCAATGTTGCTAGTTTTGTTTTCAATGATTGCAATTATGACACCTCACCTCGACTGACATTAGTGAATTCTAAATTCGTCATGTATGTGCTCGTTTGACGTGATTCAAGATTACGTTCGGATCCAAGTTACGAATAGAAACATTAAGTTTCAGAAACTACAAACAAGATTACATCACAACACAATGAAGTATCAACATGAGCACCACTTTTGTTCCATTATTGTATAAAGTAACTTTTTTTAATTCTTAACTTAAGACAAATCAATTTGAATGTTATCTTAAAATTGATTCATTCGAATTGGTGAACTGTTTTCGTCGCCATACCAGAATGTTTAAATTTTGAAAATGTTAATTATTGTTAGTTGATAGGTAGAAGCTTGCAAATGACCATTTCAATGGGTTATTATTGGTTTTTACTGTATGGGTAATAGAACGAAACTTAACTATTCCCCGATTTGCCTAATTCATTTCCAACACCCATATGTTTTGGTGTCGGTAAAATAAGTAATCTACGCAACTGAAATTAATTATCAGTCATCTCATCTTTTTGTTTGCAAAACCACTTTGTATTTGTCATGTGGCAAAGTAGTTTGCACACAAATTTCACACCATCGCTCAAACAAATAAACATTTGTTGCATAAACCAGCTATAAATTACGTGGTTATGACATAGATAGAGAGTATATACAATTTTAACGGTCACTACATAGAAGAACATGAAACCAAATCATTTTCCTGCAAACAAATGGAAGCCCATGAATTTTAGTTGTTAAAATAAAAGCAAAGTCTTTAACTTCCACATCCACTAACACTTTAGTTGAAGAATCCTCTTTCGTTCATTGGATTTATCCACAGTACGAAATTGACATTAAACCGGGCATTAATTAATTATTTAGTGTTGGCATTAAATTATCTTCTATTTTTATAATCTCGTACTGCCATCATTTTGAATTGGCTGCGTTAAAACACCAATCATAGGTATATATTTTTTAACGTGACATCACGGAATTGAAAGCACAACAATTGAAAGGCTTGCTTGAATCGTTTAATATTCTTTGTTGCGAGCGCTTGTGCATTACGCACTCAAAACAAACCATCAAGTATATGTAGGTATAATGGTTTGTTTAAGTATCACTGTCAACATTCCCCCATCAAATTTGAATGGAGAGCGCGGAGAAAGATATCTCTGCATCCAGTATCAATCTGTATTCTGTATTGCACACGCACATATAAATGTGCACCATTACTACTTGAAACAATTGAGTTCAGCTATTAAATCAACGACCTATGAATGCACATACAGGAGAGTGTTACTAGTAATTGACAATCAAAAAATTCAAATTACGTATTGTTTTTTGTTATTGTTGCAAAATTTAGGTGGTTCAAGATGGCGGAGCTAAGAAGGAAGTATCGCGGAATTACATTTGGAACCTGTTTCTCTGTTAGAGATTTATTTCGAACAGTTAAATTGGAGGATATCATATCCACCAATAAGTTTCGGATCGTGGGTTGTAACCCCGGTTCGTACAACCAGCTTGATATCATGCCAGTTCCTGTTATGGATGAAGAGCTTTTTCATCTCAATAATGAAATCCACCGGTTTGTGAAAGATCCAGGTACTAAAACTAACGAAGGCTAAAGGTTTAGCCGTTTCAAGTTCAAAACTACTACCACTGGTTATATTTATAAACTGGTTTATGTTTTGTAATAGCTTCTACATTCAAGGGCATACCCGTTGAGTATGATATTGTACTTGCCAAGAAGCCAGAAGAGGCCAAATATAATCGTGGCGTACTGACTCATGTAATGGGCAAAAACGAAGAACTTGGTGTGGTGTGTTTCATCGACATCGGAGGGACAGCGTGCTTAGAAATATCGTCATTGAAAGGAGTAAACGAAGCTATTATGAAGGTAACTATGTTCATTTTATTTGTATATTTATATGTTATACTAATCCTACTAACATTAACTATAATTAATACGATTTAATTTGTGTTAGTTCCCTGTGCTGTCGTACAACGTTTCATTGGAGGGTTTGAATAAAACTAGTCCCTTACTGCTTTTGGCAGATTTTGAAAAATGTATTCATGACTTGGCGAAAGTTGATTTTACCGTGGAACTGTGCAAACGCTTGTACTTGACGGTGGGTTAACAACGACTTTTTAATTCAATTATTTATATACAGCTAGATTGTTTAAATTAACAAAGATGATGATGTTCTACGTTTTAGGCACCACTTACTTATGGTAAGTCGGTGAAACTTACATATAAGGAATCAGCAAAAAGCTGTGACCTTGTGGATTTAATTAAAAGTAAGGAGAAATGGGAATGGGAAAAATACAGCAATCTAACGGGAACTGATGACGAAATATGTCAAAATGAGAAGTTTGGAGATCATCGAGCACAGAATTTCTTGGTTCGTTTGCATTCACTGCACAACTACCGCGGATTCACCGCCGAGGTATCGCAGATATTTATGGATGAAAAGAATAAGAAATTTGCTAATCTCAAGCTCGTGTTGCTATCACATCCCCGCTACAAGGATGATTTCAATGTTCTGCATCATCAATTGGATCGATATGCTAAATACATCAAGAAGTCTGCGTTCTATCCAGCAGTACACGAGCCTTGCATGTTTAAGCTAAGTACGTACAGTTTACAATATAATGCTTGCTTGGCATTTGATTTAGTTATTATTGCTACGAAAATTATTTTCTTTACAGAGGATAAAAAGGAGTTCGAGGGTAAGGCCAGGTGCATGGGAAAGTGGTTGCGAGCGGTTCGCTGTTCCATGGAAATGATGTATCTTTTAGATTTGGATGATACTGTTCCATTTAAGCATCTTGACGATGAGGATTATGAAATACGTCGCTTACACCCAGAATTGTAATCTGAGGATGCCCTGTCTCTCCATTGATGTTCGACCGACATGTAAGGCGTTCGAAAAGCATTTCTTTACATTTATATACATTTTTCAACTTTTTTAAAAGACATCATGCAAATTTGTTTTGTTATTTGTTGAATTTACAGCTGGAGGAATTGCTTTATCCATTGATCAAGCCAATGAAATGTTTAAAATAAAAGAGAGATATCATTTTGTTGTAACTAAGTCAGCGGAGGGTAAACCATGTGAAGTTAGCTTTGAACTTCTATAAACCAGTGAAACTGGATAAATCTGTTTGATCACTTCGAAATCTGTTAGAAGTAAATGTACGCAGTTATTTGTGAGAAGACAAGACTTAGAATGAATCACGAATCTCGAGATGAGGGCAAATTTACTTAAAAACCTGAAAAACACGAGGAGAGACTTTTTATATTGTAACTATACATGCATTTGTTAATAGGATAACAATTAATTAAATTTTATGGAATGGTATCGTATCTCATGTGATTAGATTTATAAGTTAGAAAATTTATATTATTGGATAGTTTATTGATGTTATGACAATTAATCTAAAGTTACGTAATGCATATGAATTTATACGAATCTATTAATCTAGTCTGTGGCTAATAGTACAAGTTACAGTATGCATATATATTAGGTTAGCTATTATTTACAATCCATCCTAAAGAAAACTTACTGGTGCTGACAACACCAAATATATTTTGTACCAGATGTGTACTCTTAAGTTAATGTTTGTATAATTGACGCAATAAAAATGCAGAAAAAACATAACGAACGTTGTGAATATTATTAATAATTTTCATCTTAAAACTTTTACCTAAAATACTCAAGGGAATCTAAAAGTTAATTTTAAAACCCGAGATTATATCACATACAACAATGATGATACCAAGCTGGAGAATATTTAGCGAATTACCTCCAGATGGAAATGGCAGATGTTCTTCTGCCATTTCTTGAATATTTTGCTCCACATAAATTGTAAATTCAACTGGGTAGTGATCTGAAACATTTAAGGCCTGATTTTGGTCTAATTTGAAGACAGTATCAAATTCTAAAACTCCTGGAGACTGCGGCACCAAGTTTCGTTTAAGGTAGGGTCCACTGATGATTATCCTATTATTTTAATTTGTCATTAGTTAAACTTGCTGCAAAATTTCGTTGTCATTTTTATTATATGTTTTCGATTATATTATTAATCACAATCGTACGTACCTGTCGTAAGCACATTTGGTATTCCCAACGGTCGTGTCAAAAGTGTTTGGTATTAGCCAAACATATTTAGTCGGATTGTTTAGTAACCTAATGTTAGGAACATCTTTCTTACGGATGTAATCACAGTCAGCATTTAAGTCACCTAGTATAACTATGTCCTTGAGCAGAAAAATGGATCCTTTTTAACACATTCTACTAATTTATGTTCAATATAATTATTTTTTTGAAATGCATACTGGTATTCTCCATTTATCTTTCACCCAAGTATGGACGTCCGTCAAGGAGTTTATTTCTGATACCGCATCTCTAGGTGCAACATGCATATTTATAAACACAATTTTTTTACCTGAAATTAGCGATAGTAAAATATTGCCACAATTTGCTATTTCCTTTTTTATAGTTATTAGGTGAATTTTAATTAGGTAAGTTAAATTCACCATTTTCCTTCAGGATAACTTCAACTATTTGCGGTTCTACTGCTAAATGAGTCTCCTATCACCGAGTCATCAAAAACAATTTTCCTCTTTACTTGAAAAATTTCAGGTCTTAAAAATAAATTCAACAAATATTTAGTATCTACACATATTTATTAATTTATTTATAGAAACATAGTAATTTGAATTTCATGAATTGGATTGAATTCTATGGAACGAATTAAATTCAAGTGGACTTGGATTAAATTATTTAAAATGACTTTTTATGAGGACTGAATTTATACACCTGTATATCAGTGCGTATTGCTCTTTTTGCTTCGAACGACCTACGCGTGGAGAAATGACGTATTGGTACGGAAATGAAGACTCAAAATTAATGGTTTCCATCAACCTCTTGATAGAATTTTCTTTTGCATCAGTAATTTCCTGAAGTGCAATTAAGTCATAGCGCATGACAATCTATAAATATAAAACAACCAGAAAATATATGTAATTTAGGGAATTGAATGTTCTATGTATGTAGCACGCAACGTTATAAAAACGACAATCCATGATTGCGACTCAATGATTCAACTCATGCAATATTGATAAATATAAAGGTCAATTAGTAATGCACAGCTTGCCTTTGAAATTATCTTCAGAATTTGTTCATTTTTTGATTTCTTGGGGCCGAACTGCTTCATATTGAATGAGGCAATTTTGACCGATGAAAAACCCAAAATTTGAATCGGAGTTGAGTTTCCAGTTGCCCATTCTCCTTCATGCATTTCCTCCGAATTAGGTTTTGATTTTTTGGGTTTGCGTGCCTCCATTAAGGCAGTTACCATGATAAGTAAAATCGCCCACAATAACAAAGCACTTGTTCTTCCCTGCATTTTTAATGCTTAAACCTTAACTAACGAGTAAATTTTGGGACTCGTTTATTTGTCATACTGTTTGGAAGGCAAAAAGTAATGAACTATTCACGATGCATATAGGTATGTGTAAATTCGAAATGGCAAAACATTCTCGTCGGTTAAAATAGTTTATAAAACTATAAAATATTAATAACTTGGTCAATTACATTTTTATGTATACAGACGACCGAGAGAACTATTATTTAAACCCAGGAACGGTCTTGGAGTGGCGAACGTCTGGAACCAGAGAATGACAAATTACTGAACCTAGCATATTTCTAGTTGTCTGTCATATGAAAGTACATATAAATGCATACCTTCAACCTTGAAATCTCATAAGATCTTCGTTATATGCTATGCTACGCTGACCATATTAACCGGATGTTATATGTCAGCTGGTTACAAAAAATTATTGCACTACACGAAGCAAATACAGCGCATAATGAACACTGTACTCGGTAGTGGTGCAAGGATATTTTTTACAAATAAATTGCAGATGGAAAAAAGTGTTTCCAAATGATGGCCAATGGATGATTATTTATGTGTATATGTACACGCAAAGGTATCAATCAGTCTTGTGGATAAAAATGCATGGTTTTAATCTTTCAAAACTAATTTATTTCCTTCACAGCAAATCACAATACAAAACAATTCGTTATTTTTTTAGTACTGTTTCGCAGTTACAAATTTACAAACCTATAACGTACAAATTTAGCGATTTATAACGTACAAATTCCAACATTACAATAAACTACACCATTCATTATAAAACATTATATCAATGAATGGATTTTGCAAATCAAAAAATTTGTAGGTCAGACTTAATTTCACTATTGTATTTTCTTCTGATAGATTTTTGTGTTTAAAAAAAGAAACTACATCATTCAAACTTGTAGAGCTACACATGCATACAAGGTAGAATGTTTTATTAGCGTGTAAATGAACCAAAAACTATCAGACTCACTCTATGCAATGGTGGCATTTTCAGGACATGCTATTATTAATCTAGAGTAAACGTTTAATCTCATTAATAAATAAATAAATAAATAAGTGAATGTCACCGAAAAGATAATGAGAACAAAGAAGAGGCTAGGATTACTGAACAACTACTATGAAGATCTTTTTTGCAGAAAATATTTATTTCGATTACAGCGGTGTGATTACTTCACAGAAGACTATTAACGTAATGGTAAAATATGGTTAATGTATGTAAACATAAGAATATTTATTTCTAGTTTCAAACTGCGTAAATAATCCTTCTATTTCTTGCATTTGCGTGATAAATGAATTTCTGGGATAGTTATTTGGAGTTTTTTAATTTAATATGCGACTTATTATCATTCAACAGGAAATTATCGGAAGGACTTTTAACATAACGTAGAAATGTATTCATGCTATTGATATCGAAACTGCGTTCCCCTTGGAGAATATTTTATAGTCACATTTCAATATTTGGCTATTTAAAAAAAATCATTCTCATGTATTATGAAACTGCATAAATAATTCCCACGTAATAGTAACTAATGTTAAATGTCACTCAAAGTTGGAGCAATTTGAAAAGGATTATTGAGGTGTCCACGAATCAGGTACCTTTGCCATGCAATTTGTTTTCTTTCGTTCATTTTATACATTTACATACGTTTTCTCGTAAAAGAGCATGTATGCTTTCGTGGCCATAACGACTGAGGAGGGAACTGCCTGCAACAAATCATCGGACACGTAATACCAGCTGTTAACAAGATAAAACAACCCATTAATTAGGAATTTGAATTTTAAAATCAATCAATCAAATCAAATTCAATTAATATGTAATTACTTACTATGACATGTTTGGGTTTGTTTTGGAAGTAATTTTCCGAAACGTAATAAAGTGCCCACTTTCAACAACAGATCCAACATGACTTATCACTGCAACTAGATGGTACTCCGAGTTTCTGAATCGTCGGAGGCCACACTCATTATCTGGTTCCTGCTTAAAAATTTTATGCGCAGTGTATTCGTGCTCTTCAGGGTTTGAATCGTACAATCGTTTCAGTAAACCCAGATTAATTCTCTCGGGGAACGCAACAAATTCTGTTCTCTTGAGCATACCATATGGTCCCCAAGTGCAGCGTGGAATATGGATGCATAATGTATTCGGGAGCTATTAATATTTAGAACAAAACATTCTTCATTGAATTCTAACATACATGTATAAATAGTTACGATAAGCAACAAGATGCAAATTCAAAATTATGAGCTTAGTACCTTTGCCATGTAATTGTACTTAAAAAATGTACTCTTGACTTTTGACTGTCCACCCAATAATGAAATGCCCCCTAAAGCCTTATGAGTGCACGACTCGCAGTCAACGTTATGAACTAAGGTTGGCCGCATAAATCGAATTAAAAGATCGTGTATATTCAGTCCCAAGGATGAGTCCGCTGGTGGTAACGTAAGAGTCATGGCATCAGTCGCCTCTAATCTTACGTTTGTCTGCTCAGAATGAAAGTAATATTGTAAACTACCGGTTTGATATTCGGTTAACAGATCTACCTAATTTAATGTAGTAATATAATAATTTAAGTTGGTTAGCTGATATAAGTATTGAGAAAACTATACCTTTTTCATACAAACCAGACATTGCATTTGAGAAAACATAAGACAGCGAAAGGGGGCTTTCGGTGACGTTTTGTAATTCCACTTCATTTCAATTTGTCGTTTTGAGTAAATTCTGTCAGTGACACGGTAGTCAGCAGACTCCCCAATCAATGCCCACTCACCAGATTCAACACTTATGTCTACGGGGGGAATGATTTCATCGCTTTCAGACCAGGGAACTGCGTCTTCACTCATACTACGACCATCAGTCAAAACGCTCATAGATCCAGTCTGATTGCGCCGTACTGACAATTCAACTTCGTGATTTAGAGCCATAGCTATTAATAGAAACACTTCGTAAGCGTCTTGCTCCAGTTGAACCCGAATTTTGTGACCATTGAATCGTAATCCAGCCAACACATCTCCCGGAACTTTACTTGCGTACAAATTCTCATCGACCGAGATATCCTTGTTCATTACTGTAATTACCATATTGAATTATTCGTTTAAAAAAATCTCGAGGATTTACTTACATTTAAATGGAATTTTTTGTTTACTTAAAATTGCACGAAACATTGCAGCGATCAATGGGTAGCTCACTCCGCTATACGACTCCAACGCTGTCACCGGTCCCTTTGAATTTAAGTTACAATCTTCATCTTTCTGGCGTAACCAACCCAACATGAATCGACACGATGCCAATGCTTGTAAAATGGCGTTGAGGAAACATGAATTTCCACAGTTTCGAAGTCCCATTATTGGAACTGAAATGAAAATGAGATGTTACAAATCTAAAACACAGCACGTGAAACATACGCGTTGAAACATGTTAAATCTGTTGAAATACGAAGACCTTTTTTTCCTGCTGTTGCTTAAGTTACCAGCTTCGTATTGTTTAAAAAATATACCTGAAAATTGTCCTTCAATTTTTTGTGGTAAATACATTTTAATACTAAATTGCAGGAGTCTAAATACACTACCTTGAAGTTGAAGTAGTAAAATAATGATATTTCCTGACATTACAACAAGGCCTTTTTAGTTCAACAGGTTTCAGTTAATGGTAAAGTAATATACAGTAGGAACACGTGATTTACATGGATTTGGTGCTGGGCGATCGAATTTCCACATGGAGTAGATGATTAACGTAGCCGCGCCACCAGCTCCCACCGAAAGTAGCATTTTTGACATGTTGACTCCCATCTTTTACTTGTAACAACACCACTGAAAAAGGAAGGATCAAGTAAACATTAATCAATTGACGTAATAAAAGACCTAAATAAGGATATGTGAGGTTTAAATTTTGTCATGTGTATTTTTGGTAGGTCACGTCTCACGTACATTGTAAAATAAAAAGAGGAGTCACCACTTTAGTCGACACGGTTACCCAAAACCAAGGAAGAATGAAAATTTTTAATCTTTTTTTATTGTCCCCAAAAAAGACAAATACATTAATTCAATTAATGAATGAACCATCAATATTTCTCTTTGTACATTTCCCGGAAGTTTTGTATTATACAATTATGATTTATTCCTTCTTTTTTAGTTTTATTTAAATTTAGCTATCATCCACATGCAATCTTTCACTTACCTTTAAATCACACGTCGCAAATTTGCAATAACTAGTTAATATAGCTTTGTGTTATAACTAAGTAACGTTCAGTCTTTGAATTCCATACACTAGCGCATGTCTAAAACAGCCATTGCTATTGACAGTTTTATATTATATACTTATACTTAGTTTAACCTACATAAATATATCAATAAATGTTAATATCTACCACGTATCAAAATATAAACCATTTATAATGTGCGTGAGTATAATTGTCACCACATCAAAAAAGGAAACAACAAATTGTACCACTTTCTTTTTTAACAGCTGAGGCACAGAATGCAGCGGATGATATGGCTATCAAAACAACCGGACCGGACTAGCAAAAAAATATCAAGCACAATACACTGACGTTCATATTCATCATCACATCATGCATGCACTTTGCCTATGAATACTGCATAATCTACTACTAGCATATTAGGTGCATGGGTTCACTCTCATCACTTCTTCTGCAGCAAGCATCACACTGAATTCACCTGTTTGTCTCCTCTCACAACACAAATCTCGTGATTCCAAAAAATATGAATGAGGTGAGGACGATGGTTTGTTACTCGTATTTTTAAAAAACAGTTCGAAGCATGCATCTCAACAAGATTGAATTTTAGCTTATGTAATTTTCTAGTCTGCTGTTACTGTCAATCAGTAGCACGTTAAATTACGGGCTCCGGACATTCCCCTTAAGAAGGAAAATGTTATATTTTACCTCATTGGCAAACGTCTTTCTTTGATTTTAGTTTTTGGCTGTGAATCTTATAAAGCCGAAAAATACTATGATGAGATGATGGTTTGACATTTGGAATGCCAATGTTAGCGAGAATATCATGTAAATGTGAAGTGCAGTGCTGAGCGCTGCGCTGCGCTGTACTTAAATAATAAAGCTGTAAGACCTGTGTAAATACCTGTGGGCTGAAAACACGTTTCCTTTGTTGTTCAAAAAGAGCTTTCGAGTGACATGTCACTTGCTATGTCATTGACGAAAACATTATATTCAGACCTCTGCAGACAAACACCTGCAAGGGGGATTTAAAGTAACACCAGTTTCATGTGTCACTTGTCTAAATGCAAACATGTGCAAATCAATACTACGCTGTTGCACAGCTACGTAATAATGATATGATAAATCAAAATTTGTAGTAGCGTTCGTCGACAGCACATTTTGCAGCTTCATCTCTCTTCCTTTGGTAATATATTATGTAAAAGTAAGTAGTTCTTTTCTGTGCATTTTTTAGTCGTGTGTGTGGTGTTGTATCATCTTACAGTTGTCATTTACAAACAACATTGTGTAACGGTGATATGAATCTGAAGAAATCGGAACAAAAGAGCTGTGAGCCTTTAATGTTGTTTTTATGTGGGCTTAATCATTATGGAGTTAGATTCTTTTTATCATGGCCTGAAAAAAGGGTTTCACGATGCTATTTTGGAAATTCGCCCGAGATGTAAATACTCTCCACAAAACAACAGAGTAGAGTGCAATATTATTTTGTAGATATGCAATGAAAGAAAGATGAAAATCAGAGAGAAACAGCAGCAGTAGATCTACTATGCATGCGGCGAAATAAAATAAAAGTTTTGCATTTCTCTTTGTGTCTTAACATTTCACAACACTGGCTGGTTAACCTTTTATAATGGCTCGCATAGTCTTAAAGGTTTAATCTGCTGGCTGCCTACAAAAACAGTTTTCAAAATATTTTCCAGCAACAAAACGTGATCGTGAAATCAAGTTAATAGATTATGGGGTCGTTTCTAGATTTCTCGTTTAATGAATGTGTGAAAATTTTAAATTTAGCTTAGATTTTGAAATGTGATGCAATTACGTACTTAAAGGGTTAAACACAGACGCTTGAATTTGTAAAATTGCGTTTAAGATTTCAGACAACGGCAAAGGTGTGATTCATGCAATTTACGTCCATTGCACTACATTCAACGTTGTTTTTTTTTCATTACAAATTTGTCTGCATTGATTTTATGTGCATGGCTGTCTGGCGGAATCTGACTCTGACTGTCGTTCTTTTTTTGTGTGGATGTATGTATGAGTATGAGTGTATTGTATATATTATACATTGTATGGTGTTCTCACAAAATCTGCTTGCTTTCTTTTGCCTGGAGAAAGATGAAAGAAATTTCATGCTGCCTCTTGCTGCTGCACATATTTTGCTTTGGCTACAACAACACTGTTGTTGTTGCGGATATTGACCTAATTGCGGTCACTGCATTTTATTTATTATTAAGAGTGTTTTCTTGTGTGTTCTCTGGATTGTTTCCGTCACTGGTGCTACTGCTGCTGTAGAGTATAGCTTATTCGTGTAACTATGTTGTGTAGTGTAATGACAAAGATTACTCGTACTCAGCAACAACAACAACAACAACAAAAGTGATCTGATCAGCAGCAAAGCTGTAGCGAATGGTTTCACGAAGGATTTATGATCATTCAAGATGTTATTCCGTGACATTTTTCACAGATTTCAATAAGATGGAATGGTGAACAGTCAAAACTTTTTAGTTGTGACTCTACCGTTGCGTTGCCAAGTTCGGAACAATGATAAGGAGCCACGGTTTTTTATAGTTATTTAGAACTAAAAAGGATTTTTAAGGGTTTTGATTTGTAATAAACGTGTAGTAAATATATACGTCTAGCTAGTTCTGGTAGTAATAGTAATAATTAACATCAACTGTCTGCTATCATGATCTTAAATACATTGTGAGGCTAGATGTACGTTATTATTGAATAAAACGTAAACGTTCAACTTAATTGGTGCCAAAGTAATTTGAGTAGTGACACCAATACGGAGGCGTGGAATTGTCAACTGAGGGAAAGGTGAGGATATTCATTTATACAATATACAATAGAGATAATAAGTAAATTTTTGGATATATTACTATTACATTTAATGTTTAAATAATCGATTGTACATTCTTGTTTATAGTGTGATAAACTAATCAATGAATAGAAATTCATCCTAAACTGGAAATGGAGTTTTAATGTCATTCTTGATATTTAAAATTACGGATAGCAAGAGAGTAAATCAATGTCTTCTATTATGAAATTTTCAAGTTATGGCTGAAGTTGCAAGGTACAACAAACGGCATTGATCTGTTGTTTTAATTCACTATCTACTACAGTCTATTATTACTAATATTATTACCATGATTTTATTTAGGAAGGAGCCTCCTGTTCTCATTGAAAATGTTAGTCTGATAATTAACGTTTACAATATCGGTCGTGACGACCTGAATCGCGCCTGTCAGCCCGGAGGATTTGTCCAAAATGGGTTGATCGAAGGTTCCTCAAATACCTCAATTGAAGCCTCCTGCAGCCTTCAGGATCCTGCTAATGGGCATGAGCAATCACTTGGAGAGCAGCTACCACTAGGCTGGATCTCACTCTTCAATGGTGACCCCATTCCTTTTGGGGTTCAGCCTATTGCTGTAGAAATTCCCATCTTTGGGGGTACTTCATAAATTCTTACATGTTTCAAGTTGTAGATTTAATTTACATGTGCATACTACTACTTTGTAAATCGTAAGGTCTTGCTTTTTTATGTAATATAAATCTAACTGACTTACAGACAGAAAGTCATGGAAGGAGATACGAGTTTGCCTTCCTCCATCTCTTTTGGCAGACAATGAGACTGATTTATACTGTCCAGTATCATCATGCCGTGAAAAGCTACCTCGAAATAAATCAATGGACAGCCATATCAAGAAACATCTCGGATTACCCGATAAAGAATCTCAAATACCAGTAAATGCCAATAATGTTGAGGGAGCACTTCCGTGTCCATTGTTTTATTATTGTCAAGATAGGAAATGTCAGTATTACGTAGAAACAGCTGAAAAGTGGTTCAAAGCTTACAAAAATGTCAAACAGGTATGATTAATTTTCTCAACAAATCTGACTGAACTGATAATTTTCTTTCTGTGCGGTCAACATTAATTTAGCACGTAATAAATAGAAAGTCACTAACTATGTCTTTGTTACAGCATTACCAGAAAGTTCATGCCCCGAGACTGTTTCAGTGCGGTATGTGTCAAAGGACTTTTTCCACGCATAAAGTTTTGGAAACCCATAAGTTGATGTGTGGAGAGAAATACTCATGTTCAACATGTGATGTATCCTATAATACGCTAGAGTCGTTACAAACTCATTGCCGCCGAAAGGCACACACATATGATTACAACAAATACAAAGATAAGCGGAAGTATGTTTCCTACTACTTAGTGCATCGAAATATTTTTGGTTATGATTATGTGCATATGCTATAATTAATGTATTTGTACAGTTCTGTAAAACAGGAAATGCTATCTCTTAAAACAAGTCCATCGCCTGTTCCGGTAATTCCACTCGCAACCGGTAGAAAACCAAAGATAACCCGAAAGTTACCTGCACTTCTTCCCAAAGCAAGTTCTTCTGAGGTTTTCAACACAATTCAAGCATTTTGTCAACAAGCAGGAGTTAAAGTTGATTACGGATGCCAAACAGTCTGTACGGCGTTTTTGCAGAAGACGAACCCTGTACCAGCTATTGTAACCTCCGCTGCGCCATCATTCACACAGAAAAAACGAAAGAGCACAGACACTCAAACCAACATTGTCAAGTTCCGCGCAACTGGCCTGGATCAAAAACATAATGCTACAAACACAAATTTTGATTGGAAGAAAGTTATAACTTCAGATTCCCAAACACAGACAGCAGAAAGCTGCGATACTAATGATTTATCCTTATCAAAACAAACAGACTCTGTCTCTCACTTCAATGATGAATTCGCAACTATCAAAATATCCGAGACCACCTCGGAAACATGTACTACAGATTTGGATCTAATCTCAAGTGAAGATTCCAAACTTAAACTCGAAGAGTTGGTAATGGAGCCAGTGTGCCAAGATACCTATAACAAAGAAAACTTCTGTATGGTCGATTCCCCAACGCCTGCAGTTAAAGTTGATAGTGGCCCTAGTGTTTATCCAGAGTTTATAAACTTTTTGGAAGCAATTGACTCTGCTACACAAACGGATCCTGATAAGTTTGATACAATGGGCAGCGAGTGTTTGGGCATACGAGAATTATTTGGTGATGAAGTATTCGAAACTGAGGATGCGTATGTTAGTGTCTCTTCAACAGCAAGTCAAACAGCATTAGAAAGTGTATCAACAAAAGCACTTTCGGCGGAGGATTACGAAGCACTATTAAATACTACAAACGATAAGAAAATTACAGATTTAAATGCATTTAGTGAATATATAAAAACCGTTGAAAGCACGAATATCTCTGAGGATCATTCGGAGTCGTTGATGGGAGGACAAGGAGCAAACGATTTTTGGCTGGATTGGGAGCACATAGTGGAAGAAGTATATAGGGATGGGGATGACTAATTCGCTTTAATAGTGTATTAGTACGTCCGTGCACACATAATATTATGGAAGTAGGCACTCCTCATCCCATCCCCTGTATGTATTACGGAGTAGCTAGAACACAAACGGGTGGCTAGTGGTTAAAAAGTATTAGAAGTATTGCTATTACTAAATAGGAGACTGACACAGTAATTTAACTGAATCTAATGTACATAAGAAATTTAACTGAGTGAGATTATATTAATGTCTGAATTCGTTTTCATTTTGTTTCTTCACTATAAAGTACTAAAATATTTGTAGCAAGGAAGGATCGTAATTCGAAATCGAGATGTCCCACCTATCTGGATGAACGTTCACAATTCAATTTCATAGAGTTTATTGTTAAGCATATACATATATTATTTTAGGAATTTTACTCATAATACGAGAGCAGAACCGATATTTTATCGCAGTATAAAAAACATAATGTAGGTAGGGTATACACATTACGTTACACGTTGTTGTTATCGTACGTACATTGCTAGTCGCAAATATACAGCGTTAATGTTGGTTAAAACAATCAATCAATCGTTTTATTTTAAGTTCACGACTATGCGTGAATTGTACTCAGTTCTTTTGCACTTGTCATGTTGTGCTAAGTCTTGAAGCTGAGATTTTAATTTTACGTTTCACCATGTGACACGTCATGTAATGGGGTATTTATCTGAAATCTGAATTATATCTCATTTTCCTCATCACATATTCCAATCCAACCCTTTTAAATTCGTAGTTAAGTACATTGTGCTTTCCCGTAGGTACATCAATGTTGCTTGACGTATGACATTTTATATACTGCTTATTAGTTTCATACTACATAAAGTACGCATATATTTTAGTAGGTCGTTAAGTTTTTTTTGTGAGTTGGGGGGAGAGTGCGAAAAATTGAAATTTCATTCTTCCCAGAGGCAAGTTTCATATTCCCCCAGGCAAGTTAGAGCAGTTAGTTAGAGGTAATGAAATGTGCACTTACTTTGAGCAAGACGTTGTTGGTAATCTTTTATTATCACCACGAATAAATTTTCCAGTTCTAGCTACTAGCACTGGGATAATGAATATTTTTCCAAATTATGGCAGTCCTGTGCAGACTACACAGTGTAGTCAAAATTACTTACGGTACTTAATGAACGAATATGTGTAAACCGAAATAAGAAAATCATGCTTCGTGCAAGTAATCATTTCCCCCCGGAAGTTTCCAGAAAATAAATTAATGGTAGAATAGATAAGCTCATTCTTCTTTCACACGTTTATATATATGATGCTAGTATTTATTGGAAATTGTTGATTTGTTAATTGTTTTGTCATAATTTTCTTGTTATTATGAGTCATTTGTCATAATATTATGTCGTATTATTAACTTTTAATATTCCAATCAAGTACACTCCTAAACGTTCAATTGTTATGTTATTATATTACATGTATTACATTTTTTACTCTATTTCACAAGATGATAAATAATTTGTTAGTGTACTGTCTCCTATTCAAACATTGTTGTATGGCCAATTACAGGAATAAAAATAACTAAGAATATTTTTTAATCTATTTCCTATTTCTTTGCTACAATTACGATTATATTACTAATGCATCATACCCACGCATGAAACATTCAAATGTTGCTACGCATTAAATCATTTCACTGAGGTTTGATAGTTTGATTTCTGTTAATAAACATGTAATGTATCTTTCACATACGAATTATATCTACTGCTATCTAGGTATGTATGTTTTTGTTCACAAGTTGGCCATAAATACAAAATACATTTGTGGTCTTTCTTTTGGATATTGGGCTACGTAGTCCAGCAACGGTAGGGTTCGCAGTAAAAAATATAGTATGTACTATGTACTACATACTATGTAGTAACAATGATTTTCATTTTGCACAACCTGTAAGTAAAGGTTGCTAACACTTTTTAACGCTTCTAAATTCTTAATTAAATATTTTATTGTTTCATAAATTGGCATTACTAATCATTAATCAGCTGAATCACTGAGTCCCCAATTCCACTCACAATTTCAGACTCAGAGGAGGGGAGGGATAGCAATAATAGCAGGTAGATTTAATATGCTTCTGCCAAAGGTCTGGGTGAAATCACTCGATTAATCATCCCGTACGTTGGTTGAAGATCGCAGGAAATTTCGTAAAAAAAGGTATATGGCCTGTCCTGCGTCTGTCTGCAAGGTAGGTATGGGACCGACGAGATGTTGCTATGAGTTAAAAATGGAGAGGGTACAAGTTTACCTTGTGTTTATATTGAAGACTGACTTTACCTTATTATGAATAGTTTAAATATGAATGCTAAATTAGCAACAACATACATAGCTCACGTTTCGTTCACGTGTCATAGTCATGATATGATGATTTCTCTAGTGATGGGGCACACTGGACCAGTATTTCATGAACCACCCTGTGAAATGGCTTTATAATATGTGAAGTCGGACGTTAGCTGGGGTATGTTATCTGAGTTTGAGGGGTTGTTCTTTGAGACCCTGACCCTGAAAAGTAGTCTCTTGATGGGACTGATTTTAGAACCTATAGGAATCGATATGTCTCATGTTGAGACATAAAAATGAAATTTCTTAGAAAATTTAATTGCTTGAAAATTTCCCGTAGCATTTTAAACTGTATGAAGTTAATTAAAACCCGATATTTCAGTCAGCAACGCATTGCTATCCACAAGTGTATAATATATGTATGCACATGGACACCATGCTACGTAAATTTTTGATTGGTGATTGTATTTTGGTAATATTTTACTGTATATTACTATACTGTAATGTGTATTCATACTTTACATTATGCTTGATGTTTAAGTTATTCACAAACACCTTGCAGCAGAATCATCCACATTCCACGTCATTTCAACAAAACATGAAGCATTTACTAATTTCGTCTCCTACTACATAAATTGTAACGCTTACACTGTTGTAACAGGTAGATAATAATAACATTATAATAACTGATCCATCGTCTTTTGGATACCATCAATATATGATATTAACCATTCCAACTTCTAATTCACATTTATATTCCTGAAACATGTATTTCCGCATTGATAAAAGGTAAAGGTTTAATTATGCACGAGAGAGAATACGTTCGGACTATTATCATATTGCCCCAAACATATATGTATGAAAATATATAAAAATTTCTCTTACAATTACTCTTTCCGCAATGCCCTAATTAATTTATATTTGTTGCCAGATAATGTGTCCTATTTTTGTTCCGGTGTACATGAGAAATTTCAATAATGATAAAATAAAGCTTGTCTAAATACTGAATTTATTTTTTTCTACGTTCACAAGTAAATTATTTTTTTAAATCTGTTTTCATTACATTGTTGATATTGGAAATAAAGACACGATACACCTAATAGTATTTTCAAATCACTAATACATGTAGTCATTTGTACCTCGAGGAAGATTAATAAGCCGGGTGATTGGCGGAAGAGTATATATATTCCTGGATTGATCCACATGCGACGCTGCTCTCTCTGTCTCTGCATTTTCATTGATTTCGTTAATACCTCTCAGTTCTGCTTCAGAGATCGGGTTGCTAAGAGAGGACTGTCAATAGATTAAAAAATGTCAAGTTTATAACGTGCATGTAGTTTAAAAGAATTTGCTACATGTTGCGGGGGCATATAGTATTTTTCAGATGAACAGATTTTCATCGTGAACAACAGTGAAAGCAAACTGTCCCTCAGGCAATACCTCTTTTGATTGTTTTCTTGAGAACTTTGAGAAAGCATCAGAAGAATAAGGAGGAGGAGGAGAAGAAGAAGAAGCATCAGTCCATTCTATTGGAGTTTCTGATTCATGCTCTTTTATGTTAACTTGATGGTCATCCTGGTTCAAAATATAAATCCCCTTGTGTTAGTTGCATACAATTGTTACTATGTATATACGACATGAATCACGTGCATTAGTAATAAAAAGTTTATTAGCTTGACCTTTTTCCATTGTTTGTGGAAGAATTTTAAGTAATAGTTTTGCAAATCAGTGACTGACACACATTGTTGTTGAGGCGAGAAACCGTACCCCTGACAATGCCAAAAATATAACACCAGTTGCAATTAAATAATTACAGCATATTTAACAAAAGCTCTACACATCTCGTATTTTAGCAGCATATTAAGATTTTTTAAAGCAAAGCTTGCACAAATGTTTGCAAGAAAATATTATAGGAACGCGAACAATGACAGGGAATGTTAAAACTTGATTTATTGTACATGGTTTTATTTTAAAGTATTTATGTATACGATACTACTACTACTTACAGACGTGGTCTCGAACAATGTTGGTTTATTATCATGTTGCCCCGCTGGTAACCTATGTGTACGCGAACATGTTACAAGAAATTATCACTTTGTTGGCAGTGCCAACTTGGCGCATGTATAACTTGACATATTATGAAGGTATAAAGTATGAATGAGATAAGAATATTAGTTTAAAATAGTTGTTGATATATACCTTGCAGAAGGGGAACAATACTTTCTCAAATTAGAATAGGTGCAAGGCGTATCGCAACATTCGCGAACAATGTTTCTTCTCGACCTCTTTCGCAATTTACGACGGGGTGGTTGTTGTGCCATGGCGGGGATGTCGTTCCTAAGATTCCTTGTATTTCCTGTTCAAAATGACGATGCAAATTGGAGTAAAGCAATATGAATGTGATTATCGTTTAATAAGCGTTTTGTTTTATTGACCTTTACTTATTACTCCACTGTGGTTGAAGAATAAAAAATCATTTGGATTGAAGTAGAGGGGCGTTCTTCCAGAGCCACTACAGACAATTCTTAAAGCGTCCCGCAGCCTATTCAAACAAAATCGCTGCTTTTTCTCTGTTGCAACGACGCCTGTTGTAAAATCAGATATGTTAAAAAGCATTTCTGTAGCTTCCCGTTTCTCTCGACTTGCAATGCTCGTAGTAGCTCCTCTTGGTGTTGCATAGGACACTCGTAGAAAAAACAGGCTTGAAGCTGTTAAGAGTAACCCAATATGTTTCCAATGATGATTGGAAGACGTCATTTTGTTTCCAATTAAACTCCGTAAATAAAACAAATCCTTTAAAGCTGGTAAAATATCAATTTGCAGCGATGTTAAATCTGTAAAACTCTTTATTATAGAAACATGTGTGTATGAACTTTCTCCTGTTTACTTGTTCATGGTTCGGAAACAACTGAAACGTTTTCCCCAAAAGTCTTCTAAGAACATTACTATTGCATGCATTTATATAGAACAGTTAACAGGCTTATATGTATGTGCAATCTTATGTAAGACCGTTGTTTTGAGTATAACAAATGAGTTCGTGATCGATAATCGGTACCATGATTTGAAATGTACTTCCAAATGAGCATTTCCTCTTCCTCACTTTATTAACTTGCGTTGTACTTTTAGTTTGCTTTGATTCATGATGAAAGGATGATATCACAATATTACCATGATTTTTTGTAGACATGACGACAAACGTGTTATATTTATTATATTATAAAATGTTATTATAAAACCATAATAAGATATTGTATCAACACATTAATATATAAGATATGTTCATATGTATAGTGTTTTTTACACGGTCGTGACAATTGAGTTAGTCAAATTTATGGGGGACAATTTTATAATATGGAGTACGTGTGCAACTCCTCTACGTTGCACAGGCAGAGCCTTAAAGTAAATTAATGTAGGAGTACAATTAATTAATATTTTAATAAAATAACTTATTTGTTTTGCACCTGTGCACAATTAGTACGTACTTCATTATTAAAAACGCAAATAATGATATCATATATCAAGTAGACTTCTTCTTACCTTAACTCGATGCATATTTTATCGCCATGCTGGAGTTTGATTTGATGAAAGTATAAATGTACCTGCAATTAGATTATTTTTAAAAAAATTGTGTCATTTGTACGTGTCGTTTAAGAAATTTAAGCGAATATTTTTCTCCATTTAAAATTAGAATTTATGTAATTTGAGTATCATGTTGAGTTTGAACCATCCGATCCAAAAGTCATTGTACGTCATGCCATTTTAGGTAACTTTTTATTAATAGTTTAATGCTCAAGTATAGTTGTACTCTAGGCTTCAAATATAATACTTTCATGCTTTCATACATTAGTTGTATTGTAAACTGGCATATTTCCTCCACCTACGGGAACGATGTAATATTGGTGGGCTTGAAGTGAACAAATTCAGCGGAACGGATACAATATTTTTAGGTGAATTTAGTGATATTAAAAAATTTATGGAAATTTCAGGATTCATTCACCATTATTTTCCCATCTAATCAATCATTATTATTATGTAGCATCTTAAGTAACTGAATTCATGCATACGAAATGATGATTCATGAAATGTAAAAAATGCAAGCTATATACTTTTCCCAAACGAAAGACGAATCACTAATAATCTCTCTGCATTGATTTGTGTTTTCTCCCGAATAAGCTTTTTTTTAATTCATTTATGCACATTATGATGAAAATATTACGAAATACATATGTTGGTAATATTGTACCCATAATTAACAAATGTTATCAAGAATCACGTACGTTGACATATAAAATACCTTTTTTGATTTGATATGCTAAAATGCATTTATGACCCATGTGTAATGCGTGGAATATTCCCAAAAGACGAAGTACAATTAGGTGTTGATAACACTTGTACATTTATTACAAATCATTACATAGGAAATTAATATATTATATTAATGTGGCATAAATTATTATCGTTTTTGTGTTATTGTGTTGTATAGTACCTACATACAGCATATATCGTGGGATACCAGCAACGCAATTATAGAGTTTCTCAGGTAAACGCATTACTTCCACCTTTTTTATAGAATCTTCGTTCGGCCCCCTAGCTTTGTGTAGTGCTGTGAACTGACAGGTGAAAAAATGTATTGACTGTTAATTTTATCAACTATACAGCAAGTAGCCGGTTGACAAACAAGTCACGTGTAACTACATAAATTGAGTATTTTATCACGCAGCATGGAAAATCGGACACCTGTAGTATCAACACTCCCCATTCCTATTAACTTTTTTTTAATCTTCGCTGACGGGAAATATTTCATCAGAAATACCATTATCCAATTTCTCAAACAATGAAAGGTTATTTTACAAAAAAAACAGTTCATTCAAATTTTTAGTTGAAGAATCAGATAAACTTGAAAACGTGTAATATGATGTGATTAATAACTTTTTTATGGACAGGGGCTTGGTATTGACGATCCATGAAGGAGAAAAGACTACAGCCTTATGTTGTATGTGAGAAAAAAATGAACGGGATATTCATCGTCATCAACTATAAATGGGTTCATGGAACCTCGTTTTATACATATACCTATGCATATATGAAAAGTTGGTGGCTCAGCAAGAAATGCTTTTATTCATGTATGAATCACGTTGAATGCTATGGATAGGTTTAAAGGAAAAGAAACAATTACCGTACGGGACAATGATGGTGTAATATATGCTGTGGGACTGTGGCCCTAGTTCAATTTATGTGGATGTCCACATTGTACACTATTTCTGGATGCAGGTTCTCAAGTAACCTGAGAAGATAATCATGACATGGTTCACAGAGCACAATAAAATAAAAATTCGGCTTGATACATTTCGTGTAATATTAAAAAATATCATTTAGTGTCAACCACAAATAAATATATGCTCCAGAATGCATAGAACATTTGCATTAACTATGTATGTTACATTGCTGGCAAGCATGTATTGCGTTTCATTACAAATTGCCATAAAACATGTTAAGCTGCTGTTTCCCGAGAAATCAATCATAAATGTTGAAAATTGAGTATTTTTACTTTGGTCAAATCAGCGTCTTGAAAGGTCTTAAAGTTAAGATATTGTTAGATGAGAACATTGAATATTTTTTTGAGGAAATGCCCAAACACAACGAAAGCTGGAGCGACGGTGAAGAGCTGACGCAACCCTTAAAACCCAACAAATTTTAAAATTCTTTTTTTTTTAAATCTTACCACATCTCTGGCGGAAGTATTGGGGACGAAGATTAAACAATGTCATATTCGTGATTAATGGGCAAATTTACTCTTACACATAAAATATCATGAAGTGATTCAAAGGGCATTATTATGAATATATTTATGCATATACACTTACTATGCATACTCACAAAAAAGCAAGAAATAATTGTCCCCGATGAAGTTGAATATTTATATAGTGTTCCAACTATGGAACCGTTTACTCGTTTTTAGATATAAGTTGCTTTTAACATACATGCCTATACAGATCGAGAATCGAAAATATGGATTACATATTTTTGTAAGTTTTTTGTAACAATCAATCAATCTTCTTGCACGTTGCATAACGTTTATAAGGTAAATAACAAAGCGTGTTGTCAAAATAAAAATGCAACAAGTGACAAGTGGGTCAAGGTTCAAGGTCAGAGTACTTAAAATTTTAAGCTACAACTGAAGCAAAGCCGGCCATACAGTTGACAGTCAGTAAATAAAAATATGCCAAGTATTTGAGCAGTTTTAAATAAACAACATACTAGGGTTCTTATAGACATTATATGAGAAAAGTCCAGAGAATTAATTATTTGACGAAAAACAAATCCTTGTATGATCCAGCGCATTCATATTCAAATTCTTTTGTTAAAGGTAAGGATACCTTTGTGCAGCGACGAAAAATAAATATGGCAGAGTGAAACTGCATGGTATTATAAAACACTTCTTTCTCGTCATGCTAAAAATTAGAATATTTGTATGCATGTGGTACAAGTCGAAGTTGCCTTTGTTTTGATTTCCAGTTCTTTTATCATTGAGCTGAGATTCAAAGTAGACATTAGTTTATTGGTCCGTTACAAATTAATGTATACCTAAAATTATGTGTAGAGGAGACTAATAATAGAGTCGGTGTCCTGTTTTCATCGCATTTCCACACGAAAGAATGCAAGAAAAAGAACACAGTATCATAAAATCTGTAACCAAATCCATATTTATGGAAGATTATGTTGACAGGATGAGAGGATATTTTCTTCTTAGTTTTGTTTTGTCATAACTTTACTGTCAACTGTGCTTCCCATTTCCCATTACCTATATATTGTATATAGTTCTTGGTCATTTAATACCAAGCAATAGAATAACAGAGCAAGGTAGACCACAGGCACGGCAGTAGGAACAATACAACACATAGTTTTAGGAATTGGACATGTACAATGTACTTAGACACCGGGAGGCATAATGAACGGTTGTTGGCACAATAAAAAACAACTTTCTGTGAAATCATTCTACTTTTGAAGAATGAGACCATCTACAAGTACTTGAAATAAACCGAAGAAGTATACCATTCTACACTACGCTCATCGTTTACATTATCAATTAATTGATTTATAAATTTGGACTGCGTCGACAATTTTAATATTTTAACATTTCTTTCTTTAACCAAAAGTAACGTTTTAAAACATTCGGGATGCCAGTGACCGTGAAGACGTTAGAAGAAACCAGCCGCAAGCAAGCGGATGAGGGGGTTGATGGGTCATCTACTTCTCAGCTGTGTTCCATACAAGAACGAGAGAGGGTTAATCAGGGTCAATCCAATAACGGCAATAATCTGCCCCCGTTGCAGCCGGGGTACGAAATACTCAAGCCAGAGTCAGAATCAGATGTTTCTATTTCTGATTCGTCAAATGGGTCTGCCCAGTTATCTACAACTGATGGGGATGCAGATGAGGAATCGGCAGGTGCTAGTTCTTCTTCAGTTGATTCCACTTCGGACAATTCCGGGGACATGGAAAATAATGATGTCAGCTTGCCAATGTCCAGCTCAGAGTCGTCCCTGTCAAACTACGCAGACTGTGCTAGTAGTAGAAATGACAGCTCCGGAGAGGATGATTTCCAATCTCTTGATGAGACGTCTGATGAAGTTCAACTACTCCCAGTGCCAGGTGATGGGGAAGAAGCAATTAGAACAACCGCTGATTCCAATAACAGTGATTTACATAACTGCCACAATCTTGCTGTCTCCTCTGCATCATCATCCTTTGCGTTTGATAATGACTCAGAATCTGCGTCTAGTGTAGAGGAGTTTGGCAATAATATGGCTCCTCAAAGTAAGTCCAATAAACCCGATATCCTTATATAGCATGTTAGCACACTTAGCGTTAGTTTAAAAACACAAGCAATCAAGCCAGAATTAAATACAGGAACCATCTATAATTTGGATATTTCTGTATGCATTTTTAATTTCTTGTGTAGATTTATCCAGCATTGTAGAAAGGGAAAACCGGAAAAATATCGTCAAAACTTTGCAAGGTCAAGCAGAAATAATTACAAATTGGTCTTTAGGTACTCGTCCGTCGGATGGCCGACAAATGTGGATGTTAATGGAAGGGAAGCCGTATACTTACGCGTACAGATTACATCACAATAATAGACCTGCTCCCACGACAGTTGCAGCAGGTTGCAGTAGGTCCAATATGACAATGGGTTGTGCCTCTTTATCAAGCCGTTTGGAAGCTTTGGCTTTGCGTCATAGGGATAATTTGGATAACGACTTATCTAGAGTTTCTTCAGGATTCGGGTTAAGTAGGTCTGCCGCTTGTTTAATGAATGAAGCCAGTCCTTTGCTAGATGGGTCAACTGTAGAATATGTAGAAGATACTAGTAGTGGATCCGAGTCCTCGTTGGATGAAATAATCACGTCTACATTGGAAGTAATGCCAACGGCTACATTGGAAGAAGTACCGGCCGCTACATTGGAGGAAATTCCCAAGAAGAAGCATAATAAGAAAGGATTGCACCCGTGTGGGCGATGTGCTATGTTTCTTATCAACAAATTTTATTGGTATAAACATGTGATCAAGCAGCATGGTAGGCAGGAACGAGCAGAAAATTTGTATGTTCTGTATGACTGCAATTATTGCTCTAAGCAGTTTGGACTGAAAAGTAAGATGTTATAACTTAATGCAGCTAGCGTCACGCAAAAATTTGTTCTCGAACAAATTATTTTTCATATTATTTTCATGGTATATATTTAATTACAATATTTTTGCTAATACTTTATTCATTGAACTAATTTGACTCACGTGTTTTGATGTGTAGAATCCCGTGATGCCCACCAAAAAACACATGTCCTTCGGATTGCCGTTAATGCTCAAACGAATTAACTCGTGACGTCGGATCATCAACTCAAATCGAAGAAAAAGATGAATGATAAATACACTCAATCCAAACAAATATTTTCTATACGATGATTAAAAGGTTTGTAGTAAATAGATCATTATTACAACACGAAGCTGTTTGAGCCAATACAAAAATTGTAATTACACATTAACATGTATGTACTCATTCAATTTTCACCATATATGTACAGAAATCATTACATAAGCCGCTGTTCCACTACTTCATTCTTAATCGTAGTTTCGTAACAAAAAAAAACAAACAAAATCTTCAAAAAAATATTTATTTCTACTAAATATGTCGAATTTAATTTATCTGACTGAAACGTATGTATTCAAGTTTTAATTTTGTGCATGTTTGAAAACCTTAGAATATTGTAAATTAGAATTATGGAATTTTGTACTTTAATCTGGAACTAACTTTTCTTGTCAGTTCGAGTTGCATGGCTATTTTTCTCGATTCATGTTTGTGCTGGGTACTCAAACATATCTATAGAATCTTTTTTTAAATCAATGTATATTTGTGTCCGTGGAATTTAAATGTCCTAACTTTACGTCATTAATGTATACAACAAATTTAATCAAGAGCATGTGAAATTCATTTAGATTTGTTAATGTATTAATGTATGCGCATTCCTTCAGACAAACACTTAAAATGTATAATTTTCTTTACTCTATATGAACATAAATAAAAATTGGCAGTCGTAACAATGTATAAATTGAATTGAAAAATATATCATTTTTATTCAGAATTTTAGCACTTCATTAGTATAGAAGAAAATAGTTAGTGATACATGTGAGGGAACTTCCAGATCATAAAATAAAGGAAAGCCATATAACTTGCATATTTGTATATCTTCTAATTGTTGTGAATGAATAAAATTTAATGTTATGATAGTTTTTGATTTAATGCTGATGAGATTACTGATTTTTAGGGAAGTTGTTTTCCTTGTCTTCTTCTTCTTCTTCCATTGTACCATCCGAGTCTGAAAGTCGTGGAAACAGTATGAATGAACTAGTGTATCTCTGTACAAATAGGGTTACGTTTAAATTTATTTGTCACGTTTTACCAAGCATGTCCACGGAATCAAAATCATTAATTACTGCAGGTGTGATACCATAATCAACATCTTCTGGACTGGTTTCTTCATCATCTGGAAAATATTAAAATAACATAGTAAACTGATAATTAGGGATTAATAAACGCTGCTTACTAAATCAGTTCGACAAGACAATTATTACATTTTGACTAACGCAAAAATGAAATTTTTAAGTATTGTATTTTCCTATCATGCATTCATGCTACATTGTGATCTTAAGGCGGTAGTTTCGTGGTGAGGACTTCTTTATTTCACTGTAAAACGCTACTTTAACCCATATTGAATTTCACAAATGCCATGGCGGTCAACCGATCACTCAATCTAGTGACAATTTTTGTTTTGGATTGTTTTTTGTTTTGAGGTGTCTCTAACCTTCCACGTCATCAGAATCTTCGGTTGAATCGGAAATCTGTTGTTGATTATGGTCATCAGTCGTGACAGTTGAATCTAATTCAATGAATTACACAACAAAAATTTGAGGTCAATATTATAATTCTAGGTAATGAGGTAGTATTTGTCCCCATTGTCACTCACCAGCTGGTCCATCATTTTCGGTATAAGTTGAAACATGATTGCCATTAGTTAACATCTGCCCCTGACCACTGGATGTTGGTGCAGATCCACTAGTGGAATCAGCAGGGGTTACAACCATGTCATTGTCAGTAGTGTCGTCCTTGTGTATGTTTGGTGATTGCGATAAAGAAGTAAAAGGCATCTCCTGGGTTCTTAATAAATTCTCTTACAACCAGCCTGTTCCAAATTACAATGCTTTAATAGTTGCTTCATTCATCATTAACGTGACATAGGTATTTACAAATTTCTATATAATACATCAAATAGGAATGGTATAGAGTCTCTATACTGTACACATATTATTCACCGCTAAGGTGTTGGCATAAATACAATCTACATAAATAAGGTCAAATAACTTTTGGTTCAAGTAAAAGCCATTGTTTCGCATTAATAGTTAATCCTAAACACAATAGTTTTCATTCGTGGAAAATTTCTCTTCTTTCATCCGCCCAGTCACGTTTCCTGGTATGTTTTAATTCGAGGGCGAGCTCGATACACTGAAAGTCAGAGAGGAAGAGGAGACATAACAACATATCATGCATGCATTGAATTCTTGAACTGTATTGGGATTGGGGGGAGCCGGATTATTGGTGGCATACAACTCCTTGGGGGCCTATTCCTGGTGTGAAACTCCTGGGGCGGACAATTGCTGGCGACAAAAATACCTGGCCATGGACAATTCCTGGCGCGGACAACTGCCGGTAATGGACAATCTCTCGCCATGGACAACTCCTGGCCGAACAATCTCTGGTATAACCAATTCCTTGTAATGATGTTAAATTTATCCACGCCATCATCCTCCTCGTAATTATGCCCATCATGACCAAGTCCTCCTGCTCCGCATTATAAGAGTACATTATTATAAGT